>JAUPFP010000186.1:0-95672 GCA_036925085.1 Brachycybe producta
ACCTTAAACGTTCAACCTTAAACGTTCAACCTTAAACGTTCAACCTTAAACGTTCAACCTTAAACGTAAAACCTTAAACGTTCAACCTTAAACGTTCAACGTTAAACGTGAAACCTTAAACGTGAAACCTTAAACGTGAAACCTTAAACGTGAAACCTTAAACGTGAAACCTTAAACGTGAAACCTTAAACGTTCAACCTTAAACGTTCAACCTTAAATGTGAAACCTTAAACGTGAAAAATTAAACGTGAAACCTTAAACGTTCAACCTTAAACGTTCAACCTTAAACGTTCAACCTTAAACGTAAAACCTTAAACGTTCACCATTAAACGTTCACCATTAAACGTTCAACATTAAACGTTCAACCTTAAACATTCAACCTTAAACGTACAACCTTAAACGTTCAACCTTAAACGTGAAACTTTAAACGTGAAACCTTAAACGTTCAATGTTAAACGTTCAACCTTAAACGTTCAACCTTAAACGTTCAACCTTAAATGTGAAACCTTAAACGTGAAAAATTAAACGTGAAACCTTAAACGTTCAACCTTAAACGTTCAACCTTAAACGTTCAACCTTAAACGTTCAACCTTAAACGTAAAACCTTAAACGTTCAACCTTAAACGTTCAACATTAAACGTGAAACCTTAAACGTTCAACATTAAACGTGAAACCTTAAACGTTCAACCTTAAACATTCAACCTTAAACGTACAACCTTAAACGTAAAACCTTAAACGTGAAACCTTAAACGTTTAACCTTAAACGTTCAACCTTAAATGTGAAACCTTAAACGTGAAAAATTAAACGTGAAACCTTAAACGTTCAACCTTAAACGTTCAACCTTAAACGTTCAACCTTAAACGTAAAACCTTAAACGTTCAACCTTAAACGTTCAACATTAAACGTGAAACCTTAAACATGAAACCTTAAACGTGAAACCTTAAACGTGAAACCTTAAACGTGAAACCTTAAACGTGGAACCTTAAACGTGAAACCTTAAACGTGAAACCTTAAACGTGAAACCTTAAACGTGAAACCTTAAACGTGAAACCTTAAACGTGAAACCTTAAACGTTCAACATTATACATTCAACCTTAAAAGTTCAACCTTAAACGTGAAACCTTAAACGTGAAAAATTAAACGTTCAACCTTAAACGTTCAACATTAAACGTTCAACCTTAAACGTTCAACCTTAAACATTCAACCTTAAACGTACAACCTTAAACGTTCAACCTTAAACGTGAAACTTTAAACGTGAAACCTTAAACGTTCAACGTTAAATGTTCAACCTTAAACGTTCAACCTTAAACGTTCAACCTTAAATGTGAAACCTTAAACGTGAAAAATTAAACGTTCAACCTTAAACGTTCAACCTTAAACGTTCAACCTTAAACGTTCAACCTTAAACGTAAAACCTTAAACGTTCAACCTTAAACGTTCAACATTAAACGTTCAACCTTAAATGTTCAACATTAAACGTTCAACCTTAAACGTTCAACCTTAAACATTCAACCTTAAACGTGCAACCTTAAACGTAAAACCTTAAACGTGAAACCTTAAACGTTTAACCTTAAACATTCAACGTTAAACGTTCAACCTTAAACGTTCAACCTTAAATGTTCAACCTTAAATGTGAAACCTTAAACGTGAAAAATTAAACGTGAAACCTTAAACGTTCAACCTTAAACGTTCAACCTTAAACGTTCAACCTTAAACGTTCAACCTTAAACGTAAAACCTTAAACGTTCAACCTTAAACGTTCAACATTAAACGTGAAACCTTAAACGTGAAACCTTAAACGTGAAACCTTAAACGTGAAAAATTAAACGTGAAACCTTAAACGTTCAACCTTAAACGTTCAACCTTAAACGTAAAACCTTAAACGTTCAACCTTAAACGTTCAACATTAAACGTTCAACCTTAAACGTCCAACATTAAACGTTCAACCTCAAACGTTCAACCTTAAACATTCAACCTTAAACGTGCAACCTTAAACGTAAAACCTTAAACGTGAAACCTTAAACGTTTAACCTTAAACGTTCAACGTTAAACGTTCAACCTTAAACGTTCAACCTTAAACGTTCAACCTTAAATGTGAAACCTTAAACGTGAAACCTTAAACGTGAAACCTTAAACGTGAAACCTTAAACGTGAAACCTTAAACGTTCAACCTTAAACGTTCAACCTTAAACGTTCAACCTTAAACGTAAAACCTTAAACGTTCAACCTTAAACGTTCAACCTTAAACGTTCAACATTAAACGTGAAACCTTAAACGTGAAACCTTAAACGTGAAACCTTAAACGTGAAACCGTTGAACGTTCAACCTTAAACGTTCAACATTATACATTCAACCTTAAAAGTTCAACCTTAAACGTGAAACCTTAAACGTGAAAAATTAAACGTTCAACCTTAAACGTTCAACATTAAACGTTCAACCTTAAACGTTCAACCTTAAACATTCAACCTTAAACATACAACCTTAAACGTTCAACCTTAAACGTGAAACTTTAAACGTGAAACCTTAAACGTGAAACCTTAAACGTAAAACCTTAAACGTGAAACCTTAAACATTTAACCTTAAACGTTCAACGTTAAACGTTCAACCTTAAACGTTCAACCTTAAACGTTCAACCTTAAACGTTCAACGTTAAACGTTCAACCTTAAACGTTCAAATTTAAACGTTCAACCTTAAACGTTCAACATTAAACAATCTACCTTAAACGTTCAACCTTAAACGTTCAACCTTAAACGTTCAACCTTAAACGTTCAACCTTAAACGTTCAACCTTAAACGTTCAACCTTAAATGTTCAACCTTAAACGTTCAACCTTAAACGTTCAACCTTAAACGTTCAACCTTAAACGTTCAACCTTAAACGTTCAACCTTAAACGTTCAACCTTAAACGTTCAACCTTAAACGTACAACCTTAAACGTTCAACCTTAAACGTGAAACCTTAAACGTTCAACCTTAAACGTTCAAAATTAAACGTGAAACCTTAAACGTTCAACCTTAAACGTTCAACGTTAAACGTTCAACCTTAAACGTTCAACCTTAAACGTTCAACCTTAAACGTTCAACCTTAAACGTTCAACCTTAAACGTTCAACCTTAAACGTTCAACCTTAAACGTTCAACCTTAAACGTTCAACGTTAAACGTTCAACGTTAAATGTTCAACGTTAAACGTTCAACCTTAAACGTTCAAATTTAAACGTTCAACCTTAAACGTTCAACCTTAAACGTTCAACCTTAAACGTTCAACCTTAAACGTTCAACTTTAAACGTGCAACCTTAAACATTCAACCTTAAACATAAAACCTTAAACGTAAAACCTTAAACGTTCAACCTTAAACATTCAACACTTAAACGTGAAACCTTAAACATTCAACCTTACACGTGAAACCTTAAACGTTCAACCTTAAACATGAAACCTTAAACGTGAAACCTTAAACGTGAAACCTTAAACGTGAAACCTTAAACGTGAAACCTTAAACGTGAAACCTTAAACGTTGTGAGCTTTTGACATCAACCAATATTTTATTACCAACCTTTAGATGACATTTTCTACTTTTCGTTTCTTCTCTGAGCAGTATGACACCTGCACAGAGAAGATCCGAGCTGTAGAGAGAGCTGGATGGAGATAGATTGTAGTCACTCTTCTGCATGGGGGTGTAATCGATGCAGGAGAGTGGCGGCCATCTCTCTCTCTTCCGGTTGATGCTGATATACATCTTCTCCATCGGTATTCCGACTAGAGAAGATGTTGTAGCTGCTGAGAATCGTATAGCTCCTGCCCTATGAAACCTCCGGCCTCTGAAGAGAAGTTGTTAACATAAAGACATAGAGACAACGCTACTTCTTGTTACAACACTTTTATTCATTCCTTGTAAGAAGTACAGATACAAGGGTGAATAGTAAAATACTAACTGGAAATCCTCAGGCCCATTGATTTGGAATGTATCGCAAAAACAGGCAAAGGAAAGAACTGAGGAACAAAGAGGAACATGGTCCTTTTATACCTTGGACCTGTGTACACCTGCGAGGTGTAACCAGGTCCAAGTGACCATGGTCCTTTATGTATCAATCCGCCACTTGGGCATGAGTCAGAAAGGTGAGTCAGAGAGGAGGGAGGGACGGTTGAGAGTTGTTTACCCCCCAGGCTATGGTTTTGGCGGGATCACGATTTACAGGGTGTTACAACGTGAAACCTAAAACGTGAAACCTTAAACGTGAAACCTTAAACGTGAAACCTTAAACGTTAAACCTTAAACGTGAAACCTTAAACGTGACACCTTAAACGTTCAACCTTAAACGTTCAACCTTATACATTCAACCTTAAAAGTTCAACCTTAAATGTGAAACCTTAAACGTGAAAAATTAAACGTGAAACCTTAAACGTTCAACCTTAAACGTGAAACCTTAAACGTGAAACCTTAAACGTTCAACATTAAACGTTCAACCTTAAACGTTCAACATTAAACGTTCAACCTTAAACGTTCAACATTAAACGTTCAACCTTAAACGTGAAACCTTAAACGTGAAACCTTAAACGTGAAACATTAAACGTGAAACCTTAAACGTGAAACCGTAAATGTTAAACCTTAAACGTTAAACCTTAAACGTGAAACCTTAAACGTGACACCTTAAACGTTCAACCTTAAACGTTCAACCTTATACATTCAACCTTAAAAGTTCAACCTTAAATGTGAAACCTTAAACGTGAAAAATTAAAAGTGAAACCTTAAACGTTCAACCTTAAACGTGAAACCTTAAACGTGAAACCTTAAACATTCAACATTAAACGTTCAACCTTAAACGTTCAACATTAAACGTTCAACCTTAAACGTGAAACCTTAAACGTGAAACCTTAAACGTGAAACCTTAACCGTGAAACCTTAAACGTGAAACCTTAAACGTGAAACCTTAAACGTGAAACCTTAAACGTGAAACCTTAAACGTTCAACCTTAAACGTTCAACCTTAAACGTTCAACATTATACATTCAACCTTAAAAGTTCAACCTTAAACGTGAAACCTTAAACGTGAAAAATTAAACGTTCAACCTTAAACGTTCAACATTAAACGTTCAACATTAAACGTTCAACCTTAAACATTCAACCTTAAACGTACAACCTTAAACGTTCAACCTTAAACGTGAAACTTTAAACGTGAAACCTTAAACGTTCAACGTTAAACGTTCAACCTTAAATGTTCAACCTTAAACGTTCAACCTTAAACGTTCAACATTAAACGTTCAACATTAAACGTTCAACCTTAAATGTTCAACATTAAACGTTCAACCTTAAACGTTCAACCTTAAACATTCAACCTTAAACGTGCAACCTTAAACGTAAAACCTTAAACGTGAAACCTTAAACGTTTAACCTTAAACATTCAACGTTAAACGTTCAACCTTAAACGTTCAACCTTAAACGTTCAACCTTAAATGTGAAACCTTAAACGTGAAAAATTAAACGTGAAACCTTAAACGTTCAACCTTAAACGTTCAACCTTAAACGTAAAACCTTAAACGTTCAACCTTAAACGTTCAACATTAAACGTGAAACCTTAAACGTGAAACCTTAAACGTGAAACCTTAAACGTGAAAAATTAAACGTGAAACCTTAAACGTTCAACCTTAAACGTTCAACCTTAAACGTAAAACCTTAAACGTTCAACCTTAAACGTTCAACATTAAACGTTCAACCTTAAACGTCCAACATTAAACGTTCAACCTCAAACGTTCAACCTTAAACGTTCAACCTTAAACGTGCAACCTTAAACGTAAAACCTTAAACGTGAAACCTTAAACGTTTAACCTTAAACGTTCAACGTTAAACGTTCAACCTTAAACGTTCAACCTTAAACGTTCAACCTTAAATGTGAAACCTTAAACGTGAAACCTTAAACGTGAAACCTTAAACGTGAAACCTTAAACGTGAAACCTTAAAAGTTCAACCTTAAACGTGAAACCTTAAACGTGAAAAATTAAACGTTCAACCTTAAACGTTCAACATTAAACGTTCAACCTTAAACGTTCAACCTTAAACATTCAACCTTAAACATACAACCTTAAACGTTCAACCTTAAACGTGAAACTTTAAACGTGAAACCTTAAACGTGAAACCTTAAACGTAAAACCTTAAACGTGAAACCTTAAACATTTAACCTTAAACGTTCAACGTTAAACGTTCAACCTTAAACGTTCAACCTTAAACGTTCAACCTTAAACGTTCAACGTTAAACGTTCAACCTTAAACGTTCAAATTTAAACGTTCAACCTTAAACGTTCAACATTAAACAATCTACCTTAAACGTTCAACCTTAAACGTTCAACCTTAAACGTTCAACCTTAAACGTTCAACCTTAAACGTTCAACCTTAAATGTTCAACCTTAAACGTTCAACCTTAAACGTTCAACCTTAAACGTTCAACCTTAAACGTTCAACCTTAAACGTTCAACCTTAAACGTTCAACCTTAAACGTTCAACCTTAAACGTACAACCTTAAACGTTCAACCTTAAACGTTCAACCTTAAACGTTCAACCTTAAACGTTCAAAATTAAACGTGAAACCTTAAACGTTCAACCTTAAACGTTCAAAATTAAACGTGAAACCTTAAACGTTCAACCTTAAACGTTCAACGTTAAACGTTCAACCTTAAACGTTCAACCTTAAACGTTCAACCTTAAACGTTCAACCTTAAACGTTCAACCTTAAACGTTCAACCTTAAACGTTCAACCTTAAACGTTCAACCTTAAACGTTCAACGTTAAACGTTCAACGTTAAATGTTCAACGTTAAACGTTCAACCTTAAACGTTCAAATTTAAACGTTCAACCTTAAACGTTCAACCTTAAACGTTCAACCTTAAACGTTCAACCTTAAACGTTCAACTTTAAACGTGCAACCTTAAACATTCAACCTTAAACATAAAACCTTAAACGTAAAACCTTAAACGTTCAACCTTAAACATTCAACACTTAAACGTGAAACCTTAAACATTCAACCTTACACGTGAAACCTTAAACGTTCAACCTTAAACGTGAAACCTTAAACGTGAAACCTTAAACGTGAAACCTTAAACGTGAAACCTTAAACGTGAAACCTTAAACGTTGTGAGCTTTTGACATCAACCAATATTTTATTACCAACCTTTAGATGACATTTTCTACTTTTCGTTTCTTCTCTGAGCAGTATGACACCTGCACAGAGAAGATCCGAGCTGTAGAGAGAGCTGGATGGAGATAGATTGTAGTCACTCTTCTGCATGGGGGTGTAATCGATGCAGGAGAGTGGCGGCCATCTCTCTCTCTTCCGGTTGATGCTGATATACATCTTCTCCATCGGTATTCCGACTAGAGAAGATGTTGTAGCTGCTGAGAATCGTATAGCTCCTGCCCTATGAAACCTCCGGCCTCTGAAGAGAAGTTGTTAACATAAAGACATAGAGACAACGCTACTTCTTGTTACAACACTTTTATTCATTCCTTGTAAGAAGTACAGATACAAGGGTGAATAGTAAAATACTAACTGGAAATCCTCAGGCCCATTGATTTGGAATGTATCGCAAAAACAGGCAAAGGAAAGAACTGAGGAACAAAGAGGAACATGGTCCTTTTATACCTTGGACCTGTGTACACCTGCGAGGTGTAACCAGGTCCAAGTGACCATGGTCCTTTATGTATCAATCCGCCACTTGGGCATGAGTCAGAAAGGTGAGTCAGAGAGGAGGGAGGGACGGTTGAGAGTTGTTTACCCCCCAGGCTATGGTTTTGGCGGGATCACGATTTACAGGGTGTTACATACCCTCCAACTTTGCTTGGAGTACGTCCTCGTACTCCAGCCAAGGGTGGAAGGTTTCCAAGTTACGCAGCGGGGAGACATGGGTGGCTGAGGACTTACCGTGTACAGAGGAGGTTATGGAAAGGCACTGGCACCGAAGTGTCAGCGCCCTTAAAAATTGGAAAAGGCTGAAAACATAAAACAAAGATAATTAATGCTCGCTGAGTGGCGAGCCGCTATTGAAATCTAAAAAGAAAAGAACAGTTGCAACGTATTTTATTTTTTTATAAATTTTTCGATAATGCCACCCGGATGGGTGGCAACCACATGAGTACATGTGGCACGCAGCTATCCCTGCTGCGGAGGGTGGGGAGGATCCTGGGTCCATGAACCGTACGGGGGGGTAATCCCGCCGGACCTGGCCTCATCGGTAGCTGGATGCGGCAGACAGCCATTGTCCCTGGTCGTCAGGTAGATCCCGGTGGAAGATATTGAAGATGTCCCGGTCCCCGATAATCTTACGGGAGGACCGCTTGTTGTACAGTGTAGCCCAAGCGGCGTCCCATAAGACGGCGATTCGGTAGCGAGGATCCGGTTCCGGAATGTAGTGACGACTGGTACGGAACGTCTGTCCAGCTGGCAGTCTAAAGACGGAGTTGACGAAAGCTCCCAGAAGGGCTTCCGTGGCTTCATCGATGGCATCTCCGGCGAAACTGGTGGTTTCAACAATCCGTCTTCTTGGGAAGACGATGGTGATGAGGACACTTGTTAGGCGGGAGAGTCCCACGACATATCGCTCCCGGGGAGGGAGGTCCAGACGGGGAAACCCTTCCTCCAAAGAGAAGTGTCCTATGTAAAGGGTGTTGGCAGAGCGCACTTCGCGCTGCCAAGTGACCCACCGATTGTTGAGCAACCTCTCGCCGGAGGTGGCTGCACGGAACGGATGATCCAGCGGTAACCGCCCCAGAGTAGCCCCGGCATGGGGTACAGTGGGCGGTGCGGCTGGTCGGGCTGGTGTTGGAGCCGCAGGTTCCAAAGAAACTGATGCGCCCGTGATAGGCCTGGCATGGTGCAAGGCGGACCGGGCCATATCGCGGGCCCGCTGACGTAGTCGCTTCGATGCCGACTTCCTGCTCAGCGCCTCCAGTGGCTTGGCACTTCCTGGTGCACGGCCCAGTGCTTCCATGGGGTCACCTCCCTGTCGCATGACGTCTTGCAGAAGGTTTGTGATGGCCTTCTGTTTTTTCAAGAACGCGGCACGTTCTGCGGAAGGTGGCGGCATCAAAGGTGTAGGCGTAGGTTGTCCAGAAGGGCGGCCCGGAGGTGGCGGAGGAGGAGAGCGATGCGGGACCCGAGTAGGAGGGCCCCGAGTTTCGTAGCGATGGTCGCGGTCCAGTTGGACTCGGTGATCCTGTAGGTCTTGCCTGACCCTTGGGTCGAAGTTATTACGCGGCGGAGGGCCGCGTCCAGAGGAACCACGTTGTTCCTGCTGACTTCTTCCGTCGGGTCGGCATCGGGGCGAAAGATGGGAACCACGTGGCGAAGAGCGACGTGGTTGTGGCCGTTGAAGAGAGTCTCGAGAAGAGTGGTGGCCCCTGTAGGACTGTTGAGGCTCCTTGGGGCGAGCCCCAGTGGGAACCTGAACACGAACAGGTTGGGGAACCACCACTATGGAAGGTAGCTTTGGAGTCGGAGTTGGTGTGGCGGCCTCGCTGCGTGGAGGCGTGGCACATCGGGAGGTTGGTGGTGACGATAATGGTGTATGAGGAGGAGGCGGCGGAGTGATTGACGGCACCGGTGAGCAGTGTTGGAAAGGCTCTGGTGGCGTTATGGGTGGAGAAGGAGATGTGGAGAGGCCAGTTGTCAGGGTTGCTGGCGAGTCGGAGGATGGAGATGATGACGTAGCTGACGACGTAACTCGGGCGGCTTCTTGGAGTCGGGCCTCGATTTGCAGGAGCTCCTCCTTCGGGAGTTGCGCCGTACACGGTAAGCCCAGCTCGACAAGGCGGGCGCAAACCGCACGGAGGTACGCCAGATTGTCCTCCCCCTCCTTCTTATCTCTGGCTGCCCGACGAAGAGCAGCCTCCCTCTGCAGCTCCAAGTGGAGGTCTTCGAGGGGGGAGGGCACAGATCCACCTCCCCCACGCTTTCCTCTTGCTTCAGCTCCACCCGGAATGGGTTGACCAGGCGCGATGCTATCGCGGAACGCCTGGTTAACCCCCCATGCCATTGTATTAATATCGATGCGGTCTTCCCGCTCCTCCCAGTAGTGTTTTGATGTCGTGACGTCGAAGGGGACGATGCTGCTTGGAGCAGCAGGCTTCCCTTCGCGCCCGACATTGGCAGATCGCTTGAAGCTTGCTTTTAGGCGCTTCTCCCCACGCCGGTGAAAATTCTCCGGTTCGGAGGAGGTGCGGCGCCTATCTATTATGTTCGGCGACTCTCTTCTTGTTGTGGGCGCACTGGCGGCGCCCGCCTTTTGTAGCTGGCAGGTAGATTGAGAGAGGGGTTCAGCGGTCCCCGCCGTTCCACTCTCCGTCTCATCTTCACTAGAAGAGGCAGACATCATTCTGCCTCCTCTCCATGAGCCTCTACCTGGCATATTTTCTTAAGAGTTTAAAAGTTCTTACTTTTTCAAAAGTCCCGCTGCTGGTGGTTACTTCCAAATAATAACAGAAATCGGTCCCCGATCACTCTGTTATTATTTCAAGAGGTCCAAAGAGTTCTGAAGGCCTGATGCACTGCACGTGAGTTCAAAGGCTTGAAGGTGGCACTCAAGCTTTTGATTAATAACAAAAACTGATGAAGTCCGAAATTAGAGTTTGGAACTTGGCACAAAAAGGACTTGAAGATTTGAAGAATCGAAGGTGAATATAATTGAGATGACAGGATGAATAAAACGAGTGCTTCTTTGAAGAGAGCAAATCAAGTGGTAATTGACCAAGTTTGGTCACTTTTCTTATTTAATTTTAAAAGTTAGAAGGGCCGGCCCCTTTTAGAATAAGACACCTTACTCTAATTGGTTTCTTCACGACTTTATTTATTGGGGGTGGGGGTTGTCCCACCGACATTAGATGTGAGAGGTGTTGATCTAATTCTTATCAGAGTCGGTCCTGTTTATTATTTTTAGATAAACAAAAGGACTAAGGAATCTCGAGGGAGAAGGGCCGTTATTTTATTTTATTTCACACCGAGGTGTGAAGTTGCCCATTAACTTTCTCCCCTTCTTTTCCTTAATGCCTTTTTTTTTTTTTTGGAAAAGAATAGGTCAGCAAGGTTACTAATGTACCTTGCTGTTTGTTATTATTTTTAGGGGGGAGTGGGACAGGAGTTGGTGTCCCACAATTCGATCTTAATTGAGAGGGTGACAGGTTCTTCAATTTTATTTTTTAATTGAAGGTGTCCGCTCTCACAAAATCCTCAAAACTGATTTTCTTCCTTTTTTTATTTGTTTATGGCCAGCAGTTTTTGTTGTTTGTTTTTTTCTTTGAAGTCCCCGTGCATTGGTCTGGCCCCCAGAGCAATTGTCTCTTTGAAGTTTCTATCCTTCTACTGTCAACAGCATGGTCAATGACGTCCGTCCATAATAAAGGGGAGCACGGTGTTTTCCTTTTGCTGACCCTTTTATGGCTCTTGATTTTTTCTTCTGAACGTCCTTGACTGGCCTTTGGCGTTTTTCTCAGGTGCACCACGTGGTTGACAGTTGTTTGTGAAGGCCACGTGGTTCCGGTGTAGTTTATTGCATGTTTGAAATGGTTGCCAATATGTAAATATTGGCGGCCATTTTGAAAAGTTTAAAAGTGTTTCAAAAATTAAAGTTGTGTGAATTTTGTAGAGTTTTGGGAGTTATTTGAGAGTGTTTAGAGGGGTTGTTGATGCTGTGGGGTTGTTTATTCGTTGGGGGGTTCCTTTTATCCCCTCCCCCACCTCTTGACAACTGTCCTCAGTTGTTTCTTAACACAACAATTCTCAAATTCCTCCCGCTCTTCTATTGTTGATATTTGATGGTTGCTGGTGTTTATTTCCATAGTCATGAAATAAACACTGGTGAATTATTGTTTTATTTTCGTCGCGTTTGGTTTCTTGACAGCGTGGGTGGCCGTTGCTTTCGTCGTCACTTACGGGGTGGAGTTTCGAGGTTTTCCTTAGAGGTGCTGGCAGATTTGCCAGGGGCCTCTACGGAAGTTTCTCCCAGAGCCCATCCGATGTGTGCTTCGATGCATTTTTGTCGGAGTGTGGATTCGAAGAGATCGTCCTCCACGTATACTTTGTTTGTTGTCATGGACACAGCTAAGTGCAGAGCCCGGCCTAGATCTCGGCCTAAGATGGCTTCGTGCCGGCCGGTAATCACTAGTAAGTGCCCTCGCACAGCGTGGGGGCCTAGCTGGACCGTCGCGGCGAGTCGCCCCACCACGGTGATCCTTTGGCCTCCCACACCCTGAATGTTGGGTGGGATTAACACAGGCTCGATTTCGAACTTGTGTTCCTGCGCGAGTTCAATGGTGATAACGCTGCCCGTAGCTCCGGTGTCCGCGAGCATCCGTATACTCTTTCCGTTGATCGTGACGGCGATGCGCGGGTTCTTGTCGCTGGCATCATAGTCTCCGACTTCTTGAGGTGAACAGCTGCTTACCAGCTGCTCATACACCGTTGTCATTAGTCTTCGGCAGCAGGAGTGGCCCTTCGTCGGCGATTGGGTTCCGGGAGCCATGATGGCTATTGTTTTATTTTCACGGCACCCAATCTCCTTGATGGATTGTTTAAGGACGTCGAGCGTGTCCTGCCAAACGATTAGCTCGTCCGGGGTCCATTTATGTGCAGGAGCCCGGTCGAGCACCTTGACTGGTATATCCTCAGAGTCGTCAGAGCTGTCGTTGTCGGGTTTATCAGGAGTAGGTGCTCCGGCGGCTGAGTCTGCTGCTGGAAGAGGGATCCGGCGGATTTGTCCCGCCACTCTTATCAGGGCAAACTCAATGCCGTCTTCGGTGATGATATCCGTTTCAGGCACCTCTCCTTTGATGTCATAGTCGGTAACCGGCTCCCCAAACTGCTTGATTGCAACCTTCTTCTTTGGTTGCCGACACTCACGGACGAAATGCCCCAGTTTGCCACAATTATAACACGTCGACTTACTCTTGTCGAACGTGCGAGTGGTCTCTGGTTGGGGGTCCGCTGCAGAGTGTCGGTTTGAATTGGTGGCAGCAGTCTGACTAGGCTTTTTATCATGCCTAGACCGGTGTGGTTTGTCTTTAGGGCTGGCGGCTGCCGCCGGCTCCTGGTCGGTCTTCGATGCTCCTTTACCCGACTGTGAATCAGCTGCGGGTTTTGGTTCCGTCGGCCATTTATCCAAGGACAGCAAGACCACCTCCATATTGAGGACGGCGTTTGCGAAGTCCTTGAACGACGTCGTAGATGCGTGGTGCGCGGCGTTCCGTATGGTGGGATGTAGAGCGCGGCGCAACTGGCTTATACGCAGCTGATCGTCAAGTTGCGGGTAAACTCGGTCGCCGAGTATCATAAACTCCCAGATGAAAGCTTGTGTACTCTCACCTTCCTTCTGGAGCATCTCTGTGTACTTTTTCTCCAAGATGGCCAGTTCGTTCGGCTTCCCGAACGTATCTACCATCTGTACTCTCAGTGCTGGCCAAGGAATGTCCTGAAGCTCATACCTCAGTTTACTCAGCCACGTACGGGCGGCCCCAGTGAAACACCCCGTGATGTATTCCTCCTTGTGGTGGTCTTTCCAACCGTACAGGTGTGCCACTTCCTCGAATTCTTCCAGGAAGGGACGGAAACCTGTCAATCCGTTGAATTTTTGGATCGAGTCGGCAGGGTGACGACCGCTGTATTTCTTATTGAACTCTTCCACGGAGGGTTCTCTGGGGGTTGGTCGATAGATGCCATCCTGGACGTTTGGCATTCCAGCCGGCATCAGACCTACCCCTTGCGGTGGAAAACGTGGCGCGTAAACTGAAGTGCCTTGTGTCGCTCCTTGGCTAGGCTGTTGTTCCGGGGGTGTCGAGCGGCGACCGCTACGTGCAACCCGGACAAGCGAGTGAGGAGAATCAGCACGTGTCGTAATCGGTATTTCCGCACGCTCATCTCTGTGACGCGGATCATCTGACTGCCCTTGTTGTTGCCAGTCAGGGTTACGCGGTAGATGACGTGTGTGCGGTGTGTAATGTCTTTCGTAACGATCGTGACGCTCTCTGTAGCCAACATAGGGGGCTGAAGAGGCGTCCGAGTCATCGTCGCGAAGTCGGTGTGTGCGCTGTTGTCCGCCGTAGTGTAGTCGGCCGATTCGGTGTGAATCGGTCGTCTATGAGCTGAGACATGCGAGTCGAAAGTGCAGCCACTTGTTGTGACAGGTGGTCAAACTCGGCCCCAGTCGGCCGCGGCGGTGGTGTCACATCAGTAGTCACGGGTACTTCCAACAGATCTTCGTGCGAACCCTGGTGATCAGACAGGGACCCCGTATTGTCGTGTGAGGTAGCCATGATTAATGAAGTGGCTTGTGTAATGTGAATGTGCGGTGATGAACGAGTCCGGCGAAGTCCAAGTCGTTGTGTGCAGCTCCGAGGGTTCTCGAGTACACTCTGAGCTATACTTTCGGGTTCCAGTATGATGGGACTCGTTCAGTTCGTGAAGTTGTAGGTCGGTGATGTCACTGTGCGTTGGTAATTTAGTGCTTGTCGGCAACCGACACTATCGTACTCTTATACACTGAGTAACGATAGATTACCTAAGCTTGTGACGTGTATAACGAAGTGACCGTTCACTCCGTTAGTGTGGTGATGGTTGTATCGTGTTGATCGTATTCTCAGTTGGGCGTGTGACGAGTTTTGGTTCCCAACTGGTGTAGCGTCGTGAGTTCTTTATTGAGCGTCAGATTTTGGAAGGATCTCTCTCGACACGTGGTATTTGGCGACCACGTGGAGGTTACGAGAATTCCAAAAACCTCAATAAAGAAACAGCAGATGTACAATACAACCTCGAGCGTGGTACACCACCCAATCAAGATTGCACTGCGGAAAGTGAATTAGAAATGAAAGTGTATTGCAATTGCCTGAAGAAGAGGAAAGCAATACGAAGAGTAAAGCTAGAGCGCGGTGCCCGCACTTTTAGTTTTACTTGGAAACAAGAATGAAGAGTGTGTGTGTAAAGAACACACAAAGAACAAAAAGTTCAAGATGGCTGAACTTTTTAAATGCACAAACAAAGGAGAAGTTCAAGATGGCTGAACTCTCCAAAGAAGCAAGAAAAGAAAGCTGTTTTACTTTGAAAGTTTAAAACTTAGGTGCGGTGCCCGCACATCAAAAGTTTTAATTTAGTTTTATTAAAAAAGTAAAACAGTGGAGAAATTGAAGTGTGTTCAACAAGCTAAATGCTTGGTGAACCAGAAGAAATGTTCAGACTGAAGAAATTTTGAGTCCTCACTGCTGGATGGCTCTGGATGAAAAAGACAGAGTCAGTGCCCAGTGAGGGACTATGTTGAGTAGAATGAAGAAGTCCGTAGGTGGCGCTGAGGTGGCCACTTCCGGTTCAGTTTATTGCAATGTCCAAAAATTGATGATTGAAAAGTTCCTCCGGGGCACGTTTTTATGGTGGCCAGGAGAAAGACACAAAAAGAGAGAAAATTCAAAGAAAAAGAGAAGTTTTCTCTAACAAGAGGAACTCCGCCAGGGGGCGCGTGAGTGCAACCCTCTGGAAGAGAAGAGAAGAGAACACAAAAAGATGAGAGAAGGTACAACAATGAGTCACATGGAGCGAAAAACCGCTCCGTTGGCGCTTTTTGAAGAGTGTCCGGTCGATCCAAGATGGCGGCCGGGCTTCAGTGCTGTCCAATGGAGAAAGTTCATGTGATGATGCATTGAGGTGATGATGATGAAGAAATTGAAGAACATGACTTGGGACATAGAGGGTCCCAAGGGAAACACAAGTGTAAAAACAAAGAACAAAGAAAAGGGGGGACAAGAAAGTCCCACGTGGCTAGGAAAAGTGTGTTCTAAGCTTGTAAGCCCCCTAACAATGAGATAGAGTTAGGGAGAATTTTGCTTGAAAATTAAAGATGAAGAGTGAAGATAATAGGACATTTTAAAAGACACACACGTCCTTTAAAAGCCTATTAATAGGTGGATAGATTAGTAGATGAGATTTGTTTGCTCATCTCATAATGAGACTGCAAACTCCTCTCGGAGAGTAAAAAGAATTTGTTTAAAGTGTTGCCCACGTGGTGTGGGTTTCACTTTGAAAATTAAAGAAGAGTGAAGGTGACAGTGGGTGATTGTAATGGAAACATGAAATACAAAAACACGGACGGAAACACGTGTGTCCAAACGGTTGTCCACGTTTCCGAGTGCTAAGCGGTCAGCAGACAAGAGTTCGTTCCCACGTGTCTCTAAGGACAGGACACAGAATCGCGCGGTCGACACGTGGTGTGTGTAGCCACAAGTCTCTTTCGCGATTCCACAAAAAACGGTGCCATGCGGTTGGCTTTGACGTGATCGAGGGCCTCCATACATGGTCCCAACATAAAAAGGCGCCACGCGGTTGGCTTTGACGCTATCGAGGGCCTCCATACGTGGTTCCAACACAAAGGACGCCGCGCGGTTGGCTTTGACGTGATCGAGGGCCTCCATACGCGGTTTTACAAAGGCGCCACGTGGTCGACTTTGACGCTATCGAGGGTCTCCACACGTGGTTCCAACACAAAGGACGCCGCGCGGTTGACTTTGACGTGATCGAGGGTCTCCATACGCGGTTTTACAGACAGGCGCCACGCGGTTGACTTTGACGCTATCGAGGGTCTCCATACGTGGCTCCAACATAGAAAGGACGGACGAAGCCTCGTGAGGCACAATCACGAGACTTAGGACAAAGGACGGCTTCTGTTTACAGGTCGGAGAAGGCAGATGGAGCTATACCCCGCACCTCCACCAAATGTGAGCTTTTGACATCAACCAATATTTTATTACCAACCTTTAGATGACATTTTCTACTTTTCGTTTCTTCTCTGAGCAGTATGACACCTGCACAGAGAAGATCCGAGCTGTAGAGAGAGCTGGATGGAGATAGATTGTAGTCACTCTTCTGCATGGGGGTGTAATCGATGCAGGAGAGTGGCGGCCATCTCTCTCTCTTCCGGTTGATGCTGATATACATCTTCTCCATCGGTATTCCGACTAGAGAAGATGTTGTAGCTGCTGAGAATCGTATAGCTCCTGCCCTATGAAACCTCCGGCCTCTGAAGAGAAGTTGTTAACATAAAGACATAGAGACAACGCTACTTCTTGTTACAACACTTTTATTCATTCCTTGTAAGAAGTACAGATACAAGGGTGAATAGTAAAATACTAACTGGAAATCCTCAGGCCCATTGATTTGGAATGTATCGCAAAAACAGGCAAAGGAAAGAACTGAGGAACAAAGAGGAACATGGTCCTTTTATACCTTGGACCTGTGTACACCTGCGAGGTGTAACCAGGTCCAAGTGACCATGGTCCTTTATGTATCAATCCGCCACTTGGGCATGAGTCAGAAAGGTGAGTCAGAGAGGAGGGAGGGACGGTTGAGAGTTGTTTACCCCCCAGGCTATGGTTTTGGCGGGATCACGATTTACAGGGTGTTACAACGTGAAACCTAAAACGTGAAACCTTAAACGTGAAACCTTAAACGTGAAACCTTAAACGTTAAACCTTAAACGTGAAACCTTAAACGTGACACCTTAAACGTTCAACCTTAAACGTTCAACCTTATACATTCAACCTTAAAAGTTCAACCTTAAATGTGAAACCTTAAACGTGAAAAATTAAACGTGAAACCTTAAACGTTCAACCTTAAACGTGAAACCTTAAACGTGAAACCTTAAACGTTCAACATTAAACGTTCAACCTTAAACGTTCAACATTAAACGTTCAACCTTAAACGTTCAACATTAAACGTTCAACCTTAAACGTGAAACCTTAAACGTGAAACCTTAAACGTGAAACATTAAACGTGAAACCTTAAACGTGAAACCGTAAATGTTAAACCTTAAACGTTAAACCTTAAACGTGAAACCTTAAACGTGACACCTTAAACGTTCAACCTTAAACGTTCAACCTTATACATTCAACCTTAAAAGTTCAACCTTAAATGTGAAACCTTAAACGTGAAAAATTAAAAGTGAAACCTTAAACGTTCAACCTTAAACGTGAAACCTTAAACGTGAAACCTTAAACATTCAACATTAAACGTTCAACCTTAAACGTTCAACATTAAACGTTCAACCTTAAACGTGAAACCTTAAACGTGAAACCTTAAACGTGAAACCTTAAACGTGAAACCTTAACCGTGAAACCTTAAACGTGAAACCTTAAACGTGAAACCTTAAACGTGAAACCTTAAACGTGAAACCTTAAACGTTCAACCTTAAACGTTCAACCTTAAACGTTCAACATTATACATTCAACCTTAAAAGTTCAACCTTAAACGTGAAACCTTAAACGTGAAAAATTAAACGTTCAACCTTAAACGTTCAACATTAAACGTTCAACATTAAACGTTCAACCTTAAACATTCAACCTTAAACGTACAACCTTAAACGTTCAACCTTAAACGTGAAACTTTAAACGTGAAACCTTAAACGTTCAACGTTAAACGTTCAACCTTAAATGTTCAACCTTAAACGTTCAACCTTAAACGTTCAACATTAAACGTTCAACCTTAAATGTTCAACATTAAACGTTCAACCTTAAACGTTCAACCTTAAACATTCAACCTTAAACGTGCAACCTTAAACGTAAAACCTTAAACGTGAAACCTTAAACGTTTAACCTTAAACATTCAACGTTAAACGTTCAACCTTAAACGTTCAACCTTAAACGTTCAACCTTAAATGTGAAACCTTAAACGTGAAAAATTAAACGTGAAACCTTAAACGTTCAACCTTAAACGTTCAACCTTAAACGTAAAACCTTAAACGTTCAACCTTAAACGTTCAACATTAAACGTGAAACCTTAAACGTGAAACCTTAAACGTGAAACCTTAAACGTGAAAAATTAAACGTGAAACCTTAAACGTTCAACCTTAAACGTTCAACCTTAAACGTAAAACCTTAAACGTTCAACCTTAAACGTTCAACATTAAACGTTCAACCTTAAACGTCCAACATTAAACGTTCAACCTCAAACGTTCAACCTTAAACATTCAACCTTAAACGTGCAACCTTAAACGTAAAACCTTAAACGTGAAACCTTAAACGTTTAACCTTAAACGTTCAACGTTAAACGTTCAACCTTAAACGTTCAACCTTAAACGTTCAACCTTAAATGTGAAACCTTAAACGTGAAACCTTAAACGTGAAACCTTAAACGTGAAACCTTAAACGTGAAACCTTAAACGTTCAACCTTAAACGTTCAACCTTAAACGTTCAACCTTAAACGTAAAACCTTAAACGTTCAACCTTAAACGTTCAACATTAAACGTGAAACCTTAAACGTGAAACCTTAAACGTGAAACCTTAAACGTGAAACCGTTGAACGTTCAACCTTAAACGTTCAACATTATACATTCAACCTTAAAAGTTCAACCTTAAACGTGAAACCTTAAACGTGAAAAATTAAACGTTCAACCTTAAACGTTCAACATTAAATGTTCAACCTTAAACGTTCAACCTTAAACATTCAACCTTAAACATACAACCTTAAACGTTCAACCTTAAACGTGAAACTTTAAACGTGAAACCTTAAACGTGAAACCTTAAACGTAAAACCTTAAACGTGAAACCTTAAACATTTAACCTTAAACGTTCAACGTTAAACGTTCAACCTTAAACGTTCAACCTTAAACGTTCAACCTTAAACGTTCAACGTTAAACGTTCAACCTTAAACGTTCAAATTTAAACGTTCAACCTTAAACGTTCAACATTAAACAATCTACCTTAAACGTTCAACCTTAAACGTTCAACCTTAAACGTTCAACCTTAAACGTTCAACCTTAAACGTTCAACCTTAAATGTTCAACCTTAAACGTTCAACCTTAAACGTTCAACCTTAAACGTTCAACCTTAAACGTTCAACCTTAAACGTTCAACCTTAAACGTTCAACCTTAAACGTTCAACCTTAAACGTACAACCTTAAACGTTCAACCTTAAACGTTCAACCTTAAACGTTCAACCTTAAACGTTCAAAATTAAACGTGAAACCTTAAACGTTCAACCTTAAACGTTCAAAATTAAACGTGAAACCTTAAACGTTCAACCTTAAACGTTCAACGTTAAACGTTCAACCTTAAACGTTCAACCTTAAACGTTCAACCTTAAACGTTCAACCTTAAACGTTCAACCTTAAACGTTCAACCTTAAACGTTCAACCTTAAACGTTCAACCTTAAACGTTCAACGTTAAACGTTCAACGTTAAATGTTCAACGTTAAACGTTCAACCTTAAACGTTCAAATTTAAACGTTCAACCTTAAACGTTCAACCTTAAACGTTCAACCTTAAACGTTCAACTTTAAACGTGCAACCTTAAACATTCAACCTTAAACATAAAACCTTAAACGTAAAACCTTAAACGTTCAACCTTAAACATTCAACACTTAAACGTGAAACCTTAAACATTCAACCTTACACGTGAAACCTTAAACGTTCAACCTTAAACGTGAAACCTTAAACGTGAAACCTTAAACGTGAAACCTTAAACGTGAAACCTTAAACGTGAAACCTTAAACGTTGTGAGCTTTTGACATCAACCAATATTTTATTACCAACCTTTAGATGACATTTTCTACTTTTCGTTTCTTCTCTGAGCAGTATGACACCTGCACAGAGAAGATCCGAGCTGTAGAGAGAGCTGGATGGAGATAGATTGTAGTCACTCTTCTGCATGGGGGTGTAATCGATGCAGGAGAGTGGCGGCCATCTCTCTCTCTTCCGGTTGATGCTGATATACATCTTCTCCATCGGTATTCCGACTAGAGAAGATGTTGTAGCTGCTGAGAATCGTATAGCTCCTGCCCTATGAAACCTCCGGCCTCTGAAGAGAAGTTGTTAACATAAAGACATAGAGACAACGCTACTTCTTGTTACAACACTTTTATTCATTCCTTGTAAGAAGTACAGATACAAGGGTGAATAGTAAAATACTAACTGGAAATCCTCAGGCCCATTGATTTGGAATGTATCGCAAAAACAGGCAAAGGAAAGAACTGAGGAACAAAGAGGAACATGGTCCTTTTATACCTTGGACCTGTGTACACCTGCGAGGTGTAACCAGGTCCAAGTGACCATGGTCCTTTATGTATCAATCCGCCACTTGGGCATGAGTCAGAAAGGTGAGTCAGAGAGGAGGGAGGGACGGTTGAGAGTTGTTTACCCCCCAGGCTATGGTTTTGGCGGGATCACGATTTACAGGGTGTTACATACCCTCCAACTTTGCTTGGAGTACGTCCTCGTACTCCAGCCAAGGGTGGAAGGTTTCCAAGTTACGCAGCGGGGAGACATGGGTGGCTGAGGACTTACCGTGTACAGAGGAGGTTATGGAAAGGCACTGGCACCGAAGTGTCAGTGCCCTTAAAAATTGGAAAAGGCTGAAAACATAAAACAAAGATAATTAATGCTCGCTGAGTGGCGAGCCGCTATTGAAATCTAAAAAGAAAAGAACAGTTGCAACGTATTTTATTTTTTTATAAATTTTTCGATAATGCCACCCGGATGGGTGGCAACCACATGAGTACATGTGGCACGCAGCTATCCCTGCTGCGGAGGGTGGGGAGGATCCTGGGTCCATGAACCGTACGGGGGGGGTAATCCCGCCGGACCTGGCCTCATCGGTAGCTGGATGCGGCAGACAGCCATTGTCCCTGGTCGTCAGGTAGATCCCGGTGGAAGATATTGAAGATGTCCCGGTCCCCGATAATCTTACGGGAGGACCGCTTGTTGTACAGTGTAGCCCAAGCGGCGTCCCATAAGACGGCGATTCGGTAGCGAGGATCCGGTTCCGGAATGTAGTGACGACTGGTACGGAACGTCTGTCCAGCTGGCAGTCTAAAGACGGAGTTGACGAAAGCTCCCAGAAGGGCTTCCGTGGCTTCATCGATGGCATCTCCGGCGAAACTGGTGGTTTCAACAATCCGTCTTCTTGGGAAGACGATGGTGATGAGGACACTTGTTAGGCGGGAGAGTCCCACGACATATCGCTCCCGGGGAGGGAGGTCCAGACGGGGAAACCCTTCCTCCAAAGAGAAGTGTCCTATGTAAAGGGTGTTGGCAGAGCGCACTTCGCGCTGCCAAGTGACCCACCGATTGTTGAGCAACCTCTCGCCGGAGGTGGCTGCACGGAACGGATGATCCAGCGGTAACCGCCCCAGAGTAGCCCCGGCATGGGGTACAGTGGGCGGTGCGGCTGGTCGGGCTGGTGTTGGAGCCGCAGGTTCCAAAGAAACTGATGCGCCCGTGATAGGCCTGGCATGGCGCAAGGCGGACCGGGCCATATCGCGGGCCCGCTGACGTAGTCGCTTCGATGCCGACTTCCTGCTCAGCGCCTCCAGTGGCTTGGCACTTCCTGGTGCACGGCCCAGTGCTTCCATGGGGTCACCTCCCTGTCGCATGACGTCTTGCAGAAGGTTTGTGATGGCCTTCTGTTTTTTCAAGAACGCGGCACGTTCTGCGGAAGGTGGCGGCATCAAAGGTGTAGGCGTAGGTTGTCCAGAAGGGCGGCCCGGAGGTGGCGGAGGAGGAGAGCGATGCGGGACCCGAGTAGGAGGGCCCCGAGTTTCGTAGCGATGGTCGCGGTCCAGTTGGACTCGGTGATCCTGTAGGTCTTGCCTGACCCTTGGGTCGAAGTTATTACGCGGCGGAGGGCCGCGTCCAGAGGAACCATGTTGTTCCTGCTGACTTCTTCCGTCGGGTCGGCATCGGGGCGAAAGATGGGAACCACGTGGCGAAGAGCGACGTGGTTGTGGCCGTTGAAGAGAGTCTCGAGAAGAGTGGTGGCCCCTGTAGGACTGTTGAGGCTCCTTGGGGCGAGCCCCAGTGGGAACCTGAACACGAACAGGTTGGGGAACCACCACTATGGAAGGTAGCTTTGGAGTCGGAGTTGGTGTGGCGGCCTCGCTGCGTGGAGGCGTGGCACATCGGGAGGTTGGTGGTGACGATAATGGTGTATGAGGAGGAGGCGGCGGAGTGATTGACGGCACCGGTGAGCAGTGTTGGAAAGGCTCTGGTGGCGTTATGGGTGGAGAAGGAGATGTGGAGAGGCCAGTTGTCAGGGTTGCTGGCGAGTCGGAGGATGGAGATGATGACGTAGCTGACGACGTAACTCGGGCGGCTTCTTGGAGTCGGGCCTCGATTTGCAGGAGCTCCTCCTTCGGGAGTTGCGCCGTACACGGTAAGCCCAGCTCGACAAGGCGGGCGCAAACCGCACGGAGGTACGCCAGATTGTCCTCCCCCTCCTTCTTATCTCTGGCTGCCCGACGAAGAGCAGCCTCCCTCTGCAGCTCCAAGTGGAGGTCTTCGAGGGGGGAGGGCACAGATCCACCTCCCCCACGCTTTCCTCTTGCTTCAGCTCCACCCGGAATGGGTTGACCAGGCGCGATGCTATCGCGGAACGCCTGGTTAACCCCCCATGCCATTGTATTAATATCGATGCGGTCTTCCCGCTCCTCCCAGTAGTGTTTTGATGTCGTGACGTCGAAGGGGACGATGCTGCTTGGAGCAGCAGGCTTCCCTTCGCGCCCGACATTGGCAGATCGCTTGAAGCTTGCTTTTAGGCGCTTCTCCCCACGCCGGTGAAAATTCTCCGGTTCGGAGGAGGTGCGGCGCCTATCTATTATGTTCGGCGACTCTCTTCTTGTTGTGGGCGCACTGGCGGCGCCCGCCTTTTGTAGCTGGCAGGTAGATTGAGAGAGGGGTTCAGCGGTCCCCGCCGTTCCACTCTCCGTCTCATCTTCACTAGAAGAGGCAGACATCATTCTGCCTCCTCTCCATGAGCCTCTACCTGGCATATTTTCTTAAGAGTTTAAAAGTTCTTACTTTTTCAAAAGTCCCGCTGCTGGTGGTTACTTCCAAATAATAACAGAAATCGGTCCCCGATCACTCTGTTATTATTTCAAGAGGTCCAAAGAGTTCTGAAGGCCTGATGCACTGCACGTGAGTTCAAAGGCTTGAAGGTGGCACTCAAGCTTTTGATTAATAACAAAAACTGATGAAGTCCGAAATTAGAGTTTGGAACTTGGCACAAAAAGGACTTGAAGATTTGAAGAATCGAAGGTGAATATAATTGAGATGACAGGATGAATAAAACGAGTGCTTCTTTGAAGAGAGCAAATCAAGTGGTAATTGACCAAGTTTGGTCACTTTTCTTATTTAATTTTAAAAGTTAGAAGGGCCGGCCCCTTTTAGAATAAGACACCTTACTCTAATTGGTTTCTTCACGACTTTATTTATTGGGGGTGGGGGTTGTCCCACCGACATTAGATGTGAGAGGTGTTGATCTAATTCTTATCAGAGTCGGTCCTGTTTATTATTTTTAGATAAACAAAAGGACTAAGGAATCTCGAGGGAGAAGGGCCGTTATTTTATTTTATTTCACACCGAGGTGTGAAGTTGCCCATTAACTTTCTCCCCTTCTTTTCCTTAATGCCTTTTTTTTTTTTTTTGGAAAAGAATAGGTCAGCAAGGTTACTAATGTACCTTGCTGTTTGTTATTATTTTTAGGGGGGAGTGGGACAGGAGTTGGTGTCCCACAATTCGATCTTAATTGAGAGGGTGACAGGTTCTTCAATTTTATTTTTTAATTGAAGGTGTCCGCTCTCACAAAATCCTCAAAACTGATTTTCTTCCTTTTTTTATTTGTTTATGGCCAGCAGTTTTTGTTGTTTGTTTTTTTCTTTGAAGTCCCCGTGCATTGGTCTGGCCCCCAGAGCAATTGTCTCTTTGAAGTTTCTATCCTTCTACTGTCAACAGCATGGTCAATGACGTCCGTCCATAATAAAGGGGAGCACGGTGTTTTCCTTTTGCTGACCCTTTTATGGCTCTTGATTTTTTCTTCTGAACGTCCTTGACTGGCCTTCGGCGTTTTTCTCAGGTGCACCACGTGGTTGACAGTTGTTTGTGAAGGCCACGTGGTTCCGGTGTAGTTTATTGCATGTTTGAAATGGTTGCCAATATGTAAATATTGGCGGCCATTTTGAAAAGTTTAAAAGTGTTTCAAAAATTAAAGTTGTGTGAATTTTGTAGAGTTTTGGGAGTTATTTGAGAGTGTTTAGAGGGGTTGTTGATGCTGTGGGGTTGTTTATTCGTTGGGGGGTTCCTTTTATCCCCTCCCCCACCTCTTGACAACTGTCCTCAGTTGTTTCTTAACACAACAATTCTCAAATTCCTCCCGCTCTTCTATTGTTGATATTTGATGGTTGCTGGTGTTTATTTCCATAGTCATGAAATAAACACTGGTGAATTATTGTTTTATTTTCGTCGCGTTTGGTTTCTTGACAGCGTGGGTGGCCGTTGCTTTCGTCGTCACTTACGGGGTGGAGTTTCGAGGTTTTCCTTAGAGGTGCTGGCAGATTTGCCAGGGGCCTCTACGGAAGTTTCTCCCAGAGCCCATCCGATGTGTGCTTCGATGCATTTTTGTCGGAGTGTGGATTCGAAGAGATCGTCCTCCACGTATACTTTGTTTGTTGTCATGGACACAGCTAAGTGCAGAGCCCGGCCTAGATCTCGGCCTAAGATGGCTTCGTGCCGGCCGGTAATCACTAGTAAGTGCCCTCGCACAGCGTGGGGGCCTAGCTGGACCGTCGCGGCGAGTCGCCCCACCACGGTGATCCTTTGGCCTCCCACACCCTGAATGTTGGGTGGGATTAACACAGGCTCGATTTCGAACTTGTGTTCCTGCGCGAGTTCAATGGTGATAACGCTGCCCGTAGCTCCGGTGTCCGCGAGCATCCGTATACTCTTTCCGTTGATCGTGACGGCGATGCGCGGGTTCTTGTCGCTGGCATCATAGTCTCCGACTTCTTGAGGTGAACAGCTGCTTACCAGCTGCTCATACACCGTTGTCATTAGTCTTCGGCAGCAGGAGTGGCCCTTCGTCGGCGATTGGGTTCCGGGAGCCATGATGGCTATTGTTTTATTTTCACGGCACCCAATCTCCTTGATGGATTGTTTAAGGACGTCGAGCGTGTCCTGCCAAACGATTAGCTCGTCCGGGGTCCATTTATGTGCAGGAGCCCGGTCGAGCACCTTGACTGGTATATCCTCAGAGTCGTCAGAGCTGTCGTTGTCGGGTTTATCAGGAGTAGGTGCTCCGGCGGCTGAGTCTGCTGCTGGAAGAGGGATCCGGCGGATTTGTCCCGCCACTCTTATCAGGGCAAACTCAATGCCGTCTTCGGTGATGATATCCGTTTCAGGCACCTCTCCTTTGATGTCATAGTCGGTAACCGGCTCCCCAAACTGCTTGATTGCAACCTTCTTCTTTGGTTGCCGACACTCACGGACGAAATGCCCCAGTTTGCCACAATTATAACACGTCGACTTACTCTTGTCGAACGTGCGAGTGGTCTCTGGTTGGGGGTCCGCTGCAGAGTGTCGGTTTGAATTGGTGGCAGCAGTCTGACTAGGCTTTTTATCATGCCTAGACCGGTGTGGTTTGTCTTTAGGGCTGGCGGCTGCCGCCGGCTCCTGGTCGGTCTTCGATGCTCCTTTACCCGACTGTGAATCAGCTGCGGGTTTTGGTTCCGTCGGCCATTTATCCAAGGACAGCAAGACCACCTCCATATTGAGGACGGCATTTGCGAAGTCCTTGAACGACGTCGTAGATGCGTGGTGCGCGGCGTTCCGTATGGTGGGATGTAGAGCGCGGCACAACTGGCTTATACGCAGCTGATCGTCAAGTTGCGGGTAAACTCGGTCGCCGAGTATCATAAACTCCCAGATGAAAGCTTGTGTACTCTCACCTTCCTTCTGGAGCATCTCTGTGTACTTTTTCTCCAAGATGGCCAGTTCGTTCGGCTTCCCGAACGTATCTACCATCTGTACTCTCAGTGCTGGCCAAGGAATGTCCTGAAGCTCATACCTCAGTTTACTCAGCCACGTACGGGCGGCCCCAGTGAAACACCCCGTGATGTATTCCTCCTTGTGGTGGTCTTTCCAACCGTACAGGTGTGCCACTTCCTCGAATTCTTCCAGGAAGGGACGGAAACCTGTCAATCCGTTGAATTTTTGGATCGAGTCGGCAGGGTGACGACCGCTGTATTTCTTATTGAACTCTTCCACGGAGGGTTCTCTGGGGGTTGGTCGATAGATGCCATCCTGGACGTTTGGCATTCCAGCCGGCATCAGACCTACCCCTTGCGGTGGAAAACGTGGCGCGTAAACTGAAGTGCCTTGTGTCGCTCCTTGGCTAGGCTGTTGTTCCGGGGGTGTCGAGCGGCGACCGCTACGTGCAACCCGGACAAGCGAGTGAGGAGAATCAGCACGTGTCGTAATCGGTATTTCCGCACGCTCATCTCTGTGACGCGGATCATCTGACTGCCCTTGTTGTTGCCAGTCAGGGTTACGCGGTAGATGACGTGTGTGCGGTGTGTAATGTCTTTCGTAACGATCGTGACGCTCTCTGTAGCCAACATAGGGGGCTGAAGAGGCGTCCGAGTCATCGTCGCGAAGTCGGTGTGTGCGTGTTGTCCGCCGTGGTGTAGTCGGCCGATTCGGTGTGAATCGGTCGTCTATGAGCTGAGACATGCGAGTCGAAAGTGCAGCCACTTGTTGTGACAGGTGGTCAAACTCGGCCCCAGTCGGCCGCGGCGGTGGTGTCACATCAGTAGTCACGGGTACTTCCAACAGATCTTCGTGCGAACCCTGGTGATCAGACAGGGACCCCGTATTGTCGTGTGAGGTAGCCATGATTAATGAAGTGGCTTGTGTAATGTGAATGTGCGGTGATGAACGAGTCCGGCGAAGTCCAAGTCGTTGTGTGCAGCTCCGAGGGTTCTCGAGTACACTCTGAGCTATACTTTCGGGTTCCAGTATGATGGGACTCGTTCAGTTCGTGAAGTTGTAGGTCGGTGATGTCACTGTGCGTTGGTAATTTAGTGCTTGTCGGCAACCGACACTATCGTACTCTTATACACTGAGTAACGATAGATTACCTAAGCTTGTGACGTGTATAACGAAGTGACCGTTCACTCCGTTAGTGTGGTGATGGTTGTATCGTGTTGATCGTATTCTCAGTTGGGCGTGTGACGAGTTTTGGTTCCCAACTGGTGTAGCGTCGTGAGTTCTTTATTGAGCGTCAGATTTTGGAAGGATCTCTCTCGACACGTGGTATTTGGCGACCACGTGGAGGTTACGAGAATTCCAAAAACCTCAATAAAGAAACAGCAGATGTACAATACAACCTCGAGCGTGGTACACCACCCAATCAAGATTGCACTGCGGAAAGTGAATTAGAAATGAAAGTGTATTGCAATTGCCTGAAGAAGAGGAAAGCAATACGAAGAGTAAAGCTAGAGCGCGGTGCCCGCACTTTTAGTTTTACTTGGAAACAAGAATGAAGAGTGTGTGTGTAAAGAACACACAAAGAACAAAAAGTTCAAGATGGCTGAACTTTTTAAATGCACAAACAAAGGAGAAGTTCAAGATGGCTGAACTCTCCAAAGAAGCAAGAAAAGAAAGCTGTTTTACTTTGAAAGTTTAAAACTTAGGTGCGGTGCCCGCACATCAAAAGTTTTAATTTAGTTTTATTAAAAAAGTAAAACAGTGGAGAAATTGAAGTGTGTTCAACAAGCTAAATGCTTGGTGAACCAGAAGAAATGTTCAGACTGAAGAAATTTTGAGTCCTCACTGCTGGATGGCTCTGGATGAAAAAGACAGAGTCAGTGCCCAGTGAGGGACTATGTTGAGTAGAATGAAGAAGTCCGTAGGTGGCGCTGAGGTGGCCACTTCCGGTTCAGTTTATTGCAATGTCCAAAAATTGATGATTGAAAAGTTCCTCCGGGGCACGTTTTTATGGTGGCCAGGAGAAAGACACAAAAAGAGAGAAAATTCAAAGAAAAAGAGAAGTTTTCTCTAACAAGAGGAACTCCGCCAGGGGGCGCGTGAGTGCAACCCTCTGGAAGAGAAGAGAAGAAAAGAGAACACAAAAAGATGAGAGAAGGTACAACAATGAGTCACATGGAGCGAAAAACCGCTCCGTTGGCGCTTTTTGAAGAGTGTCCGGTCGATCCAAGATGGCGGCCGGGCTTCAGTGCTGTCCAATGGAGAAAGTTCATGTGATGATGCATTGAGGTGATGATGATGAAGAAATTGAAGAACATGACTTGGGACATAGAGGGTCCCAAGGGAAACACAAGTGTAAAAACAAAGAACAAAGAAAAGGGGGGACAAGAAAGTCCCACGTGGCTAGGAAAAGTGTGTTCTAAGCTTGTAAGCCCCCTAACAATGAGATAGAGTTAGGGAGAATTTTGCTTGAAAATTAAAGATGAAGAGTGAAGATAATAGGACATTTTAAAAGACACACACGTCCTTTAAAAGCCTATTAATAGGTGGATAGATTAGTAGATGAGATTTGTTTGCTCATCTCATAATGAGACTGCAAACTCCTCTCGGAGAGTAAAAAGAATTTGTTTAAAGTGTTGCCCACGTGGTGTGGGTTTCACTTTGAAAATTAAAGAAGAGTGAAGGTGACAGTGGGTGATTGTAATGGAAACATGAAATACAAAAACACGGACGGAAACACGTGTGTCCAAACGGTTGTCCACGTTTCCGAGTGCTAAGCGGTCAGCAGACAAGAGTTCGTTCCCACGTGTCTCTAAGGACAGGACACAGAATCGCGCGGTCGACACGTGGTGTGTGTAGCCACAAGTCTCTTTCGCGATTCCACAAAAAACGGTGCCATGCGGTTGGCTTTGACGTGATCGAGGGCCTCCATACATGGTCCCAACATAAAAAGGCGCCACGCGGTTGGCTTTGACGCTATCGAGGGCCTCCATACGTGGTTCCAACACAAAGGACGCCGCGCGGTTGGCTTTGACGTGATCGAGGGCCTCCATACGCGGTTTTACAAAGGCGCCACGTGGTCGACTTTGACGCTATCGAGGGTCTCCACACGTGGTTCCAACACAAAGGACGCCGCGCGGTTGACTTTGACGTGATCGAGGGTCTCCATACGCGGTTTTACAGACAGGCGCCACGCGGTTGACTTTGACGCTATCGAGGGTCTCCATACGTGGCTCCAACATAGAAAGGACGGACGAAGCCTCGTGAGGCACAATCACGAGACTTAGGACAAAGGACGGCTTCTGTTTACAGGTCGGAGAAGGCAGATGGAGCTATACCCCGCACCTCCACCAAATGTGAGCTTTTGACATCAACCAATATTTTATTACCAACCTTTAGATGACATTTTCTACTTTTCGTTTCTTCTCTGAGCAGTATGACACCTGCACAGAGAAGATCCGAGCTGTAGAGAGAGCTGGATGGAGATAGATTGTAGTCACTCTTCTGCATGGGGGTGTAATCGATGCAGGAGAGTGGCGGCCATCTCTCTCTCTTCCGGTTGATGCTGATATACATCTTCTCCATCGGTATTCCGACTAGAGAAGATGTTGTAGCTGCTGAGAATCGTATAGCTCCTGCCCTATGAAACCTCCGGCCTCTGAAGAGAAGTTGTTAACATAAAGACATAGAGACAACGCTACTTCTTGTTACAACACTTTTATTCATTCCTTGTAAGAAGTACAGATACAAGGGTGAATAGTAAAATACTAACTGGAAATCCTCAGGCCCATTGATTTGGAATGTATCGCAAAAACAGGCAAAGGAAAGAACTGAGGAACAAAGAGGAACATGGTCCTTTTATACCTTGGACCTGTGTACACCTGCGAGGTGTAACCAGGTCCAAGTGACCATGGTCCTTTATGTATCAATCCGCCACTTGGGCATGAGTCAGAAAGGTGAGTCAGAGAGGAGGGAGGGACGGTTGAGAGTTGTTTACCCCCCAGGCTATGGTTTTGGCGGGATCACGATTTACAGGGTGTTACAACGTGAAACCTAAAACGTGAAACCTTAAACGTGAAACCTTAAACGTGAAACCTTAAACGTTAAACCTTAAACGTGAAACCTTAAACGTGACACCTTAAACGTTCAACCTTAAACGTTCAACCTTATACATTCAACCTTAAAAGTTCAACCTTAAATGTGAAACCTTAAACGTGAAAAATTAAACGTGAAACCTTAAACGTTCAACCTTAAACGTGAAACCTTAAACGTGAAACCTTAAACGTTCAACATTAAACGTTCAACCTTAAACGTTCAACATTAAACGTTCAACCTTAAACGTTCAACATTAAACGTTCAACCTTAAACGTGAAACCTTAAACGTGAAACCTTAAACGTGAAACATTAAACGTGAAACCTTAAACGTGAAACCGTAAATGTTAAACCTTAAACGTTAAACCTTAAACGTGAAACCTTAAACGTGACACCTTAAACGTTCAACCTTAAACGTTCAACCTTATACATTCAACCTTAAAAGTTCAACCTTAAATGTGAAACCTTAAACGTGAAAAATTAAAAGTGAAACCTTAAACGTTCAACCTTAAACGTGAAACCTTAAACGTGAAACCTTAAACATTCAACATTAAACGTTCAACCTTAAACGTTCAACATTAAACGTTCAACCTTAAACGTGAAACCTTAAACGTGAAACCTTAAACGTGAAACCTTAACCGTGAAACCTTAAACGTGAAACCTTAAACGTGAAACCTTAAACGTGAAACCTTAAACGTGAAACCTTAAACATTCAACCTTAAACGTTCAACCTTAAACGTTCAACCTTAAACGTTCAACATTATACATTCAACCTTAAAAGTTCAACCTTAAACGTGAAACCTTAAACGTGAAAAATTAAACGTTCAACCTTAAACGTTCAACATTAAACGTTCAACATTAAACGTTCAACCTTAAACATTCAACCTTAAACGTACAACCTTAAACGTTCAACCTTAAACGTGAAACTTTAAACGTGAAACCTTAAACGTTCAACGTTAAACGTTCAACCTTAAATGTTCAACCTTAAACGTTCAACCTTAAACGTTCAACATTAAACGTTCAACCTTAAATGTTCAACATTAAACGTTCAACCTTAAACGTTCAACCTTAAACATTCAACCTTAAACGTGCAACCTTAAACGTAAAACCTTAAACGTGAAACCTTAAACGTTTAACCTTAAACATTCAACGTTAAACGTTCAACCTTAAACGTTCAACCTTAAACGTTCAACCTTAAATGTGAAACCTTAAACGTGAAAAATTAAACGTGAAACCTTAAACGTTCAACCTTAAACGTTCAACCTTAAACGTAAAACCTTAAACGTTCAACCTTAAACGTTCAACATTAAACGTGAAACCTTAAACGTGAAACCTTAAACGTGAAACCTTAAACGTGAAAAATTAAACGTGAAACCTTAAACGTTCAACCTTAAACGTTCAACCTTAAACGTAAAACCTTAAACGTTCAACCTTAAACGTTCAACATTAAACGTTCAACCTTAAACGTCCAACATTAAACGTTCAACCTCAAACGTTCAACCTTAAACATTCAACCTTAAACGTGCAACCTTAAACGTAAAACCTTAAACGTGAAACCTTAAACGTTTAACCTTAAACGTTCAACGTTAAACGTTCAACCTTAAACGTTCAACCTTAAACGTTCAACCTTAAATGTGAAACCTTAAACGTGAAACCTTAAACGTGAAACCTTAAACGTGAAACCTTAAACGTGAAACCTTAAACGTTCAACCTTAAACGTTCAACCTTAAACGTTCAACCTTAAACGTAAAACCTTAAACGTTCAACCTTAAACGTTCAACATTAAACGTGAAACCTTAAACGTGAAACCTTAAACGTGAAACCTTAAACGTGAAACCGTTGAACGTTCAACCTTAAACGTTCAACATTATACATTCAACCTTAAAAGTTCAACCTTAAACGTGAAACCTTAAACGTGAAAAATTAAACGTTCAACCTTAAACGTTCAACATTAAACGTTCAACCTTAAACGTTCAACCTTAAACATTCAACCTTAAACATACAACCTTAAACGTTCAACCTTAAACGTGAAACTTTAAACGTGAAACCTTAAACGTGAAACCTTAAACGTAAAACCTTAAACGTGAAACCTTAAACATTTAACCTTAAACGTTCAACGTTAAACGTTCAACCTTAAACGTTCAACCTTAAACGTTCAACCTTAAACGTTCAACGTTAAACGTTCAACCTTAAACGTTCAAATTTAAACGTTCAACCTTAAACGTTCAACATTAAACAATCTACCTTAAACGTTCAACCTTAAACGTTCAACCTTAAACGTTCAACCTTAAACGTTCAACCTTAAACGTTCAACCTTAAATGTTCAACCTTAAACGTTCAACCTTAAACGTTCAACCTTAAACGTTCAACCTTAAACGTTCAACCTTAAACGTTCAACCTTAAACGTTCAACCTTAAACGTTCAACCTTAAACGTACAACCTTAAACGTTCAACCTTAAACGTTCAACCTTAAACGTTCAACCTTAAACGTTCAAAATTAAACAGGAAACCTTAAACGTTCAACCTTAAACGTTCAAAATTAAACGTGAAACCTTAAACGTTCAACCTTAAACGTTCAACGTTAAACGTTCAACCTTAAACGTTCAACCTTAAACGTTCAACCTTAAACGTTCAACCTTAAACGTTCAACCTTAAACGTTCAACCTTAAACGTTCAACCTTAAACGTTCAACCTTAAACGTTCAACGTTAAACGTTCAACGTTAAATGTTCAACGTTAAACGTTCAACCTTAAACGTTCAAATTTAAACGTTCAACCTTAAACGTTCAACCTTAAACGTTCAACCTTAAACGTTCAACCTTAAACGTTCAACTTTAAACGTGCAACCTTAAACATTCAACCTTAAACATAAAACCTTAAACGTAAAACCTTAAACGTTCAACCTTAAACATTCAACACTTAAACGTGAAACCTTAAACATTCAACCTTACACGTGAAACCTTAAACGTTCAACCTTAAACGTGAAACCTTAAACGTGAAACCTTAAACGTGAAACCTTAAACGTGAAACCTTAAACGTGAAACCTTAAACGTTGTGAGCTTTTGACATCAACCAATATTTTATTACCAACCTTTAGATGACATTTTCTACTTTTCGTTTCTTCTCTGAGCAGTATGACACCTGCACAGAGAAGATCCGAGCTGTAGAGAGAGCTGGATGGAGATAGATTGTAGTCACTCTTCTGCATGGGGGTGTAATCGATGCAGGAGAGTGGCGGCCATCTCTCTCTCTTCCGGTTGATGCTGATATACATCTTCTCCATCGGTATTCCGACTAGAGAAGATGTTGTAGCTGCTGAGAATCGTATAGCTCCTGCCCTATGAAACCTCCGGCCTCTGAAGAGAAGTTGTTAACATAAAGACATAGAGACAACGCTACTTCTTGTTACAACACTTTTATTCATTCCTTGTAAGAAGTACAGATACAAGGGTGAATAGTAAAATACTAACTGGAAATCCTCAGGCCCATTGATTTGGAATGTATCGCAAAAACAGGCAAAGGAAAGAACTGAGGAACAAAGAGGAACATGGTCCTTTTATACCTTGGACCTGTGTACACCTGCGAGGTGTAACCAGGTCCAAGTGACCATGGTCCTTTATGTATCAATCCGCCACTTGGGCATGAGTCAGAAAGGTGAGTCAGAGAGGAGGGAGGGACGGTTGAGAGTTGTTTACCCCCCAGGCTATGGTTTTGGCGGGATCACGATTTACAGGGTGTTACATACCCTCCAACTTTGCTTGGAGTACGTCCTCGTACTCCAGCCAAGGGTGGAAGGTTTCCAAGTTACGCAGCGGGGAGACATGGGTGGCTGAGGACTTACCGTGTACAGAGGAGGTTATGGAAAGGCACTGGCACCGAAGTGTCAGCGCCCTTAAAAATTGGAAAAGGCTGAAAACATAAAACAAAGATAATTAATGCTCGCTGAGTGGCGAGCCGCTATTGAAATCTAAAAAGAAAAGAACAGTTGCAACGTATTTTATTTTTTTATAAATTTTTCGATAATGCCACCCGGATGGGTGGCAACCACATGAGTACATGTGGCACGCAGCTATCCCTGCTGCGGAGGGTGGGGAGGATCCTGGGTCCATGAACCGTACGGGGGGGGTAATCCCGCCGGACCTGGCCTCATCGGTAGCTGGATGCGGCAGACAGCCATTGTCCCTGGTCGTCAGGTAGATCCCGGTGGAAGATATTGAAGATGTCCCGGTCCCCGATAATCTTACGGGAGGACCGCTTGTTGTACAGTGTAGCCCAAGCGGCGTCCCATAAGACGGCGATTCGGTAGCGAGGATCCGGTTCCGGAATGTAGTGACGACTGGTACGGAACGTCTGTCCAGCTGGCAGTCTAAAGACGGAGTTGACGAAAGCTCCCAGAAGGGCTTCCGTGGCTTCATCGATGGCATCTCCGGCGAAACTGGTGGTTTCAACAATCCGTCTTCTTGGGAAGACGATGGTGATGAGGACACTTGTTAGGCGGGAGAGTCCCACGACATATCGCTCCCGGGGAGGGAGGTCCAGACGGGGAAACCCTTCCTCCAAAGAGAAGTGTCCTATGTAAAGGGTGTTGGCAGAGCGCACTTCGCGCTGCCAAGTGACCCACCGATTGTTGAGCAACCTCTCGCCGGAGGTGGCTGCACGGAACGGATGATCCAGCGGTAACCGCCCCAGAGTAGCCCCGGCATGGGGTACAGTGGGCGGTGCGGCTGGTCGGGCTGGTGTTGGAGCCGCAGGTTCCAAAGAAACTGATGCGCCCGTGATAGGCCTGGCATGGCGCAAGGCGGACCGGGCCATATCGCGGGCCCGCTGACGTAGTCGCTTCGATGCCGACTTCCTGCTCAGCGCCTCCAGTGGCTTGGCACTTCCTGGTGCACGGCCCAGTGCTTCCATGGGGTCACCTCCCTGTCGCATGACGTCTTGCAGAAGGTTTGTGATGGCCTTCTGTTTTTTCAAGAACGCGGCACGTTCTGCGGAAGGTGGCGGCATCAAAGGTGTAGGCGTAGGTTGTCCAGAAGGGCGGCCCGGAGGTGGCGGAGGAGGAGAGCGATGCGGGACCCGAGTAGGAGGGCCCCGAGTTTCGTAGCGATGGTCGCGGTCCAGTTGGACTCGGTGATCCTGTAGGTCTTGCCTGACCCTTGGGTCGAAGTTATTACGTGGCGGAGGGCCGCGTCCAGAGGAACCACGTTGTTCCTGCTGACTTCTTCCGTCGGGTCGGCATCGGGGCGAAAGATGGGAACCACGTGGCGAAGAGCGACGTGGTTGTGGCCGTTGAAGAGAGTCTCGAGAAGAGTGGTGGCCCCTGTAGGACTGTTGAGGCTCCTTGGGGCGAGCCCCAGTGGGAACCTGAACACGAACAGGTTGGGGAACCACCACTATGGAAGGTAGCTTTGGAGTCGGAGTTGGTGTGGCGGCCTCGCTGCGTGGAGGCGTGGCACATCGGGAGGTTGGTGGTGACGATAATGGTGTATGAGGAGGAGGCGGCGGAGTGATTGACGGCACCGGTGAGCAGTGTTGGAAAGGCTCTGGTGGCGTTATGGGTGGAGAAGGAGATGTGGAGAGGCCAGTTGTCAGGGTTGCTGGCGAGTCGGAGGATGGAGATGATGACGTAGCTGACGACGTAACTCGGGCGGCTTCTTGGAGTCGGGCCTCGATTTGCAGGAGCTCCTCCTTCGGGAGTTGCGCCGTACACGGTAAGCCCAGCTCGACAAGGCGGGCGCAAACCGCACGGAGGTACGCCAGATTGTCCTCCCCCTCCTTCTTATCTCTGGCTGCCCGACGAAGAGCAGCCTCCCTCTGCAGCTCCAAGTGGAGGTCTTCGAGGGGGGAGGGCACAGATCCACCTCCCCCACGCTTTCCTCTTGCTTCAGCTCCACCCGGAATGGGTTGACCAGGCGCGATGCTATCGCGGAACGCCTGGTTAACCCCCCATGCCATTGTATTAATATCGATGCGGTCTTCCCGCTCCTCCCAGTAGTGTTTTGATGTCGTGACGTCGAAGGGGACGATGCTGCTTGGAGCAGCAGGCTTCCCTTCGCGCCCGACATTGGCAGATCGCTTGAAGCTTGCTTTTAGGCGCTTCTCCCCACGCCGGTGAAAATTCTCCGGTTCGGAGGAGGTGCGGCGCCTATCTATTATGTTCGGCGACTCTCTTCTTGTTGTGGGCGCACTGGCGGCGCCCGCCTTTTGTAGCTGGCAGGTAGATTGAGAGAGGGGTTCAGCGGTCCCCGCCGTTCCACTCTCCGTCTCATCTTCACTAGAAGAGGCAGACATCATTCTGCCTCCTCTCCATGAGCCTCTACCTGGCATATTTTCTTAAGAGTTTAAAAGTTCTTACTTTTTCAAAAGTCCCGCTGCTGGTGGTTACTTCCAAATAATAACAGAAATCGGTCCCCGATCACTCTGTTATTATTTCAAGAGGTCCAAAGAGTTCTGAAGGCCTGATGCACTGCACGTGAGTTCAAAGGCTTGAAGGTGGCACTCAAGCTTTTGATTAATAACAAAAACTGATGAAGTCCGAAATTAGAGTTTGGAACTTGGCACAAAAAGGACTTGAAGATTTGAAGAATCGAAGGTGAATATAATTGAGATGACAGGATGAATAAAACGAGTGCTTCTTTGAAGAGAGCAAATCAAGTGGTAATTGACCAAGTTTGGTCACTTTTCTTATTTAATTTTAAAAGTTAGAAGGGCCGGCCCCTTTTAGAATAAGACACCTTACTCTAATTGGTTTCTTCACGACTTTATTTATTGGGGGTGGGGGTTGTCCCACCGACATTAGATGTGAGAGGTGTTGATCTAATTCTTATCAGAGTCGGTCCTGTTTATTATTTTTAGATAAACAAAAGGACTAAGGAATCTCGAGGGAGAAGGGCCGTTATTTTATTTTATTTCACACCGAGGTGTGAAGTTGCCCATTAACTTTCTCCCCTTCTTTTCCTTAATGCCTTTTTTTTTTTTTTGGAAAAGAATAGGTCAGCAAGGTTACTAATGTACCTTGCTGTTTGTTATTATTTTTAGGGGGGAGTGGGACAGGAGTTGGTGTCCCACAATTCGATCTTAATTGAGAGGGTGACAGGTTCTTCAATTTTATTTTTTAATTGAAGGTGTCCGCTCTCACAAAATCCTCAAAACTGATTTTCTTCCTTTTTTTATTTGTTTATGGCCAGCAGTTTTTGTTGTTTGTTTTTTTCTTTGAAGTCCCCGTGCATTGGTCTGGCCCCCAGAGCAATTGTCTCTTTGAAGTTTCTATCCTTCTACTGTCAACAGCATGGTCAATGACGTCCGTCCATAATAAAGGGGAGCACGGTGTTTTCCTTTTGCTGACCCTTTTATGGCTCTTGATTTTTTCTTCTGAACGTCCTTGACTGGCCTTCGGCGTTTTTCTCAGGTGCACCACGTGGTTGACAGTTGTTTGTGAAGGCCACGTGGTTCCGGTGTAGTTTATTGCATGTTTGAAATGGTTGCCAATATGTAAATATTGGCGGCCATTTTGAAAAGTTTAAAAGTGTTTCAAAAATTAAAGTTGTGTGAATTTTGTAGAGTTTTGGGAGTTATTTGAGAGTGTTTAGAGGGGTTGTTGATGCTGTGGGGTTGTTTATTCGTTGGGGGGTTCCTTTTATCCCCTCCCCCACCTCTTGACAACTGTCCTCAGTTGTTTCTTAACACAACAATTCTCAAATTCCTCCCGCTCTTCTATTGTTGATATTTGATGGTTGCTGGTGTTTATTTCCATAGTCATGAAATAAACACTGGTGAATTATTGTTTTATTTTCGTCGCGTTTGGTTTCTTGACAGCGTGGGTGGCCGTTGCTTTCGTCGTCACTTACGGGGTGGAGTTTCGAGGTTTTCCTTAGAGGTGCTGGCAGATTTGCCAGGGGCCTCTACGGAAGTTTCTCCCAGAGCCCATCCGATGTGTGCTTCGATGCATTTTTGTCGGAGTGTGGATTCGAAGAGATCGTCCTCCACGTATACTTTGTTTGTTGTCATGGACACAGCTAAGTGCAGAGCCCGGCCTAGATCTCGGCCTAAGATGGCTTCGTGCCGGCCGGTAATCACTAGTAAGTGCCCTCGCACAGCGTGGGGGCCTAGCTGGACCGTCGCGGCGAGTCGCCCCACCACGGTGATCCTTTGGCCTCCCACACCCTGAATGTTGGGTGGGATTAACACAGGCTCGATTTCGAACTTGTGTTCCTGCGCGAGTTCAATGGTGATAACGCTGCCCGTAGCTCCGGTGTCCGCGAGCATCCGTATACTCTTTCCGTTGATCGTGACGGCGATGCGCGGGTTCTTGTCGCTGGCATCATAGTCTCCGACTTCTTGAGGTGAACAGCTGCTTACCAGCTGCTCATACACCGTTGTCATTAGTCTTCGGCAGCAGGAGTGGCCCTTCGTCGGCGATTGGGTTCCGGGAGCCATGATGGCTATTGTTTTATTTTCACGGCACCCAATCTCCTTGATGGATTGTTTAAGGACGTCGAGCGTGTCCTGCCAAACGATTAGCTCGTCCGGGGTCCATTTATGTGCAGGAGCCCGGTCGAGCACCTTGACTGGTATATCCTCAGAGTCGTCAGAGCTGTCGTTGTCGGGTTTATCAGGAGTAGGTGCTCCGGCGGCTGAGTCTGCTGCTGGAAGAGGGATCCGGCGGATTTGTCCCGCCACTCTTATCAGGGCAAACTCAATGCCGTCTTCGGTGATGATATCCGTTTCAGGCACCTCTCCTTTGATGTCATAGTCGGTAACCGGCTCCCCAAACTGCTTGATTGCAACCTTCTTCTTTGGTTGCCGACACTCACGGACGAAATGCCCCAGTTTGCCACAATTATAACACGTCGACTTACTCTTGTCGAACGTGCGAGTGGTCTCTGGTTGGGGGTCCGCTGCAGAGTGTCGGTTTGAATTGGTGGCAGCAGTCTGACTAGGCTTTTTATCATGCCTAGACCGGTGTGGTTTGTCTTTAGGGCTGGCGGCTGCCGCCGGCTCCTGGTCGGTCTTCGATGCTCCTTTACCCGACTGTGAATCAGCTGCGGGTTTTGGTTCCGTCGGCCATTTATCCAAGGACAGCAAGACCACCTCCATATTGAGGACGGCGTTTGCGAAGTCCTTGAACGACGTCGTAGATGCGTGGTGCGCGGCGTTCCGTATGGTGGGATGTAGAGCGCGGCACAACTGGCTTATACGCAGCTGATCGTCAAGTTGCGGGTAAACTCGGTCGCCGAGTATCATAAACTCCCAGATGAAAGCTTGTGTACTCTCACCTTCCTTCTGGAGCATCTCTGTGTACTTTTTCTCCAAGATGGCCAGTTCGTTCGGCTTCCCGAACGTATCTACCATCTGTACTCTCAGTGCTGGCCAAGGAATGTCCTGAAGCTCATACCTCAGTTTACTCAGCCACGTACGGGCGGCCCCAGTGAAACACCCCGTGATGTATTCCTCCTTGTGGTGGTCTTTCCAACCGTACAGGTGTGCCACTTCCTCGAATTCTTCCAGGAAGGGACGGAAACCTGTCAATCCGTTGAATTTTTGGATCGAGTCGGCAGGGTGACGACCGCTGTATTTCTTATTGAACTCTTCCACGGAGGGTTCTCTGGGGGTTGGTCGATAGATGCCATCCTGGACGTTTGGCATTCCAGCCGGCATCAGACCTACCCCTTGCGGTGGAAAACGTGGCGCGTAAACTGAAGTGCCTTGTGTCGCTCCTTGGCTAGGCTGTTGTTCCGGGGGTGTCGAGCGGCGACCGCTACGTGCAACCCGGACAAGCGAGTGAGGAGAATCAGCACGTGTCGTAATCGGTATTTCCGCACGCTCATCTCTGTGACGCGGATCATCTGACTGCCCTTGTTGTTGCCAGTCAGGGTTACGCGGTAGATGACGTGTGTGCGGTGTGTAATGTCTTTCGTAACGATCGTGACGCTCTCTGTAGCCAACATAGGGGGCTGAAGAGGCGTCCGAGTCATCGTCGCGAAGTCGGTGTGTGCGTGTTGTCCGCCGTGGTGTAGTCGGCCGATTCGGTGTGAATCGGTCGTCTATGAGCTGAGACATGCGAGTCGAAAGTGCAGCCACTTGTTGTGACAGGTGGTCAAACTCGGCCCCAGTCGGCCGCGGCGGTGGTGTCACATCAGTAGTCACGGGTACTTCCAACAGATCTTCGTGCGAACCCTGGTGATCAGACAGGGACCCCGTATTGTCGTGTGAGGTAGCCATGATTAATGAAGTGGCTTGTGTAATGTGAATGTGCGGTGATGAACGAGTCCGGCGAAGTCCAAGTCGTTGTGTGCAGCTCCGAGGGTTCTCGAGTACACTCTGAGCTATACTTTCGGGTTCCAGTATGATGGGACTCGTTCAGTTCGTGAAGTTGTAGGTCGGTGATGTCACTGTGCGTTGGTAATTTAGTGCTTGTCGGCAACCGACACTATCGTACTCTTATACACTGAGTAACGATAGATTACCTAAGCTTGTGACGTGTATAACGAAGTGACCGTTCACTCCGTTAGTGTGGTGATGGTTGTATCGTGTTGATCGTATTCTCAGTTGGGCGTGTGACGAGTTTTGGTTCCCAACTGGTGTAGCGTCGTGAGTTCTTTATTGAGCGTCAGATTTTGGAAGGATCTCTCTCGACACGTGGTATTTGGCGACCACGTGGAGGTTACGAGAATTCCAAAAACCTCAATAAAGAAACAGCAGATGTACAATACAACCTCGAGCGTGGTACACCACCCAATCAAGATTGCACTGCGGAAAGTGAATTAGAAATGAAAGTGTATTGCAATTGCCTGAAGAAGAGGAAAGCAATACGAAGAGTAAAGCTAGAGCGCGGTGCCCGCACTTTTAGTTTTACTTGGAAACAAGAATGAAGAGTGTGTGTGTAAAGAACACACAAAGAACAAAAAGTTCAAGATGGCTGAACTTTTTAAATGCACAAACAAAGGAGAAGTTCAAGATGGCTGAACTCTCCAAAGAAGCAAGAAAAGAAAGCTGTTTTACTTTGAAAGTTTAAAACTTAGGTGCGGTGCCCGCACATCAAAAGTTTTAATTTAGTTTTATTAAAAAAGTAAAACAGTGGAGAAATTGAAGTGTGTTCAACAAGCTAAATGCTTGGTGAACCAGAAGAAATGTTCAGACTGAAGAAATTTTGAGTCCTCACTGCTGGATGGCTCTGGATGAAAAAGACAGAGTCAGTGCCCAGTGAGGGACTATGTTGAGTAGAATGAAGAAGTCCGTAGGTGGCGCTGAGGTGGCCACTTCCGGTTCAGTTTATTGCAATGTCCAAAAATTGATGATTGAAAAGTTCCTCCGGGGCACGTTTTTATGGTGGCCAGGAGAAAGACACAAAAAGAGAGAAAATTCAAAGAAAAAGAGAAGTTTTCTCTAACAAGAGGAACTCCGCCAGGGGGCGCGTGAGTGCAACCCTCTGGAAGAGAAGAGAAGAGAAGAGAACACAAAAAGATGAGAGAAGGTACAACAATGAGTCATATGGAGCGAAAAACCGCTCCGTTGGCGCTTTTTGAAGAGTGTCCGGTCGATCCAAGATGGCGGCCGGGCTTCAGTGCTGTCCAATGGAGAAAGTTCATGTGATGATGCATTGAGGTGATGATGATGAAGAAATTGAAGAACATGACTTGGGACATAGAGGGTCCCAAGGGAAACACAAGTGTAAAAACAAAGAACAAAGAAAAGGGGGGACAAGAAAGTCCCACGTGGCTAGGAAAAGTGTGTTCTAAGCTTGTAAGCCCCCTAACAATGAGATAGAGTTAGGGAGAATTTTGCTTGAAAATTAAAGATGAAGAGTGAAGATAATAGGACATTTTAAAAGACACACACGTCCTTTAAAAGCCTATTAATAGGTGGATAGATTAGTAGATGAGATTTGTTTGCTCATCTCATAATGAGACTGCAAACTCCTCTCGGAGAGTAAAAAGAATTTGTTTAAAGTGTTGCCCACGTGGTGTGGGTTTCACTTTGAAAATTAAAGAAGAGTGAAGGTGACAGTGGGTGATTGTAATGGAAACATGAAATACAAAAACACGGACGGAAACACGTGTGTCCAAACGGTTGTCCACGTTTCCGAGTGCTAAGCGGTCAGCAGACAAGAGTTCGTTCCCACGTGTCTCTAAGGACAGGACACAGAATCGCGCGGTCGACACGTGGTGTGTGTAGCCACAAGTCTCTTTCGCGATTCCACAAAAAACGGTGCCATGCGGTTGGCTTTGACGTGATCGAGGGCCTCCATACATGGTCCCAACATAAAAAGGCGCCACGCGGTTGGCTTTGACGCTATCGAGGGCCTCCATACGTGGTTCCAACACAAAGGACGCCGCGCGGTTGGCTTTGACGTGATCGAGGGCCTCCATACGCGGTTTTACAAAGGCGCCACGTGGTCGACTTTGACGCTATCGAGGGTCTCCACACGTGGTTCCAACACAAAGGACGCCGCGCGGTTGACTTTGACGTGATCGAGGGTCTCCATACGCGGTTTTACAGACAGGCGCCACGCGGTTGACTTTGACGCTATCGAGGGTCTCCATACGTGGCTCCAACATAGAAAGGACGGACGAAGCCTCGTGAGGCACAATCACGAGACTTAGGACAAAGGACGGCTTCTGTTTATAGGTCGGAGAAGGCAGATGGAGCTATACCCCGCACCTCCACCAAATGTGAGCTTTTGACATCAACCAATATTTTATTACCAACCTTTAGATGACATTTTCTACTTTTCGTTTCTTCTCTGAGCAGTATGACACCTGCACAGAGAAGATCCGAGCTGTAGAGAGAGCTGGATGGAGATAGATTGTAGTCACTCTTCTGCATGGGGGTGTAATCGATGCAGGAGAGTGGCGGCCATCTCTCTCTCTTCCGGTTGATGCTGATATACATCTTCTCCATCGGTATTCCGACTAGAGAAGATGTTGTAGCTGCTGAGAATCGTATAGCTCCTGCCCTATGAAACCTCCGGCCTCTGAAGAGAAGTTGTTAACATAAAGACATAGAGACAACGCTACTTCTTGTTACAACACTTTTATTCATTCCTTGTAAGAAGTACAGATACAAGGGTGAATAGTAAAATACTAACTGGAAATCCTCAGGCCCATTGATTTGGAATGTATCGCAAAAACAGGCAAAGGAAAGAACTGAGGAACAAAGAGGAACATGGTCCTTTTATACCTTGGACCTGTGTACACCTGCGAGGTGTAACCAGGTCCAAGTGACCATGGTCCTTTATGTATCAATCCGCCACTTGGGCATGAGTCAGAAAGGTGAGTCAGAGAGGAGGGAGGGACGGTTGAGAGTTGTTTACCCCCCAGGCTATGGTTTTGGCGGGATCACGATTTACAGGGTGTTACAACGTGAAACCTAAAACGTGAAACCTTAAACGTGAAACCTTAAACGTGAAACCTTAAACGTTAAACCTTAAACGTGAAACCTTAAACGTGACACCTTAAACGTTCAACCTTAAACGTTCAACCTTATACATTCAACCTTAAAAGTTCAACCTTAAATGTGAAACCTTAAACGTGAAAAATTAAACGTGAAACCTTAAACGTTCAACCTTAAACGTGAAACCTTAAACGTGAAACCTTAAACGTTCAACATTAAACGTTCAACCTTAAACGTTCAACATTAAACGTTCAACCTTAAACGTTCAACATTAAACGTTCAACCTTAAACGTGAAACCTTAAACGTGAAACCTTAAACGTGAAACATTAAACGTGAAACCTTAAACGTGAAACCGTAAATGTTAAACCTTAAACGTTAAACCTTAAACGTGAAACCTTAAACGTGACACCTTAAACGTTCAACCTTAAACGTTCAACCTTATACATTCAACCTTAAAAGTTCAACCTTAAATGTGAAACCTTAAACGTGAAAAATTAAAAGTGAAACCTTAAACGTTCAACCTTAAACGTGAAACCTTAAACGTGAAACCTTAAACATTCAACATTAAACGTTCAACCTTAAACGTTCAACATTAAACGTTCAACCTTAAACGTGAAACCTTAAACGTGAAACCTTAAACGTGAAACCTTAAACGTGAAACCTTAACCGTGAAACCTTAAACGTGAAACCTTAAACGTGAAACCTTAAACGTGAAACCTTAAACGTGAAACCTTAAACGTTCAACCTTAAACGTTCAACCTTAAACGTTCAACATTATACATTCAACCTTAAAAGTTCAACCTTAAACGTGAAACCTTAAACGTGAAAAATTAAACGTTCAACCTTAAACGTTCAACATTAAACGTTCAACATTAAACGTTCAACCTTAAACATTCAACCTTAAACGTACAACCTTAAACGTTCAACCTTAAACGTGAAACTTTAAACGTGAAACCTTAAACGTTCAACGTTAAACGTTCAACCTTAAATGTTCAACCTTAAACGTTCAACCTTAAATGTGAAACCTTAAACGTGAAAAATTAAACGTGAAACCTTAAACGTTCAACCTTAAACGTTCAACCTTAAACGTAAAACCTTAAACGTTCAACCTTAAACGTTCAACATTAAACGTGAAACCTTAAACGTTCAACCTTAAACGTTCAACCTTAAACGTAAAACCTTAAACGTTCAACCTTAAAAGTTCAACCTTAAATGTGAAACCTTAAACGTGAAAAATTAAAAGTGAAACCTTAAACGTTCAACCTTAAACGTGAAACCTTAAACGTGAAACCTTAAACATTCAACATTAAACGTTCAACCTTAAACGTTCAACATTAAACGTTCAACCTTAAACGTGAAACCTTAAACGTGAAACCTTAAACGTGAAACCTTAACCGTGAAACCTTAAACGTGAAACCTTAAACGTGAAACCTTAAACGTGAAACCTTAAACGTGAAACCTTAAACGTTCAACCTTAAACGTTCAACCTTAAATGTTCAACATTATACATTCAACCTTAAAAGTTCAACCTTAAACGTGAAACCTTAAACGTGAAAAATTAAACGTTCAACCTTAAACGTTCAACATTAAACGTTCAACATTAAACGTTCAACCTTAAACATTCAACCTTAAACGTACAACCTTAAACGTTCAACCTTAAACGTGAAACTTTAAACGTGAAACCTTAAACGTTCAACGTTAAACGTTCAACCTTAAATGTTCAACCTTAAACGTTCAACCTTAAATGTGAAACCTTAAACGTGAAAAATTAAACGTGAAACCTTAAACGTTCAACCTTAAACGTTCAACCTTAAACGTAAAACCTTAAACGTTCAACCTTAAACGTTCAACATTAAACGTGAAACCTTAAACGTTCAACCTTAAACGTTCAACCTTAAACGTTCAACCTTAAACGTACAACCTTAAACGTTCAACCTTAAACGTTCAACCTTAAACGTTCAAAATTAAACGTGAAACCTTAAACGTTTAACCTTAAACGTTCGACGTTAAACGTTCAACCTTAAACGTTCAACCTTAAACGTTCAACCTTAAATGTTCAACCTTAAACGTTCAACCTTAAACGTTCAACCTTAAACGTTCAACGTTAAATGTTCAACATTAAACGTTCAACGTTAAACGTTCAACGTTAAACGTTCAACCTTAAACGTTCAAATTTAAACGTTCAACCTTAAACGTTCAACCTTAAACGTTCAACCTTAAACGTTCAACCTTAAACGTTCAACCTTAAACGTTCAACCTTAAACGTTCAACCTTAAACGTTCAACGTTAAACATTCAACCTTAAACGTTCAAATTTAAACGTTCAACCTTAAACGTTCAACCTTAAACATTCTACCTTAAACGGTAAACCTTAAACGTTCAACCTTAAACGTTCAACCTTAAACGTGAAACCTTAAACATTCAACCTTAAACGTGAAACCTTAAACGTTCAACCTTAAACGTGAAACCTTAAACGTGAAACCTTAAACGTGAAACCATAAACGTTCAACATTAAACGTTCAACCTTAAACGTTCAACCTTAAACATTCAACCTTAAACGTTCAACCTTAACGTTCAACCTTAAACGTTCAACCTTAAACGTTCAACCTTAAATGTGCAACCTTAAACATTCAACCTTAAACATGAAACCTTAAACGTGAAACCTTAAACGTTCAACCTTAAACATTCAACCTTAAACATTCAACCTTAAACGTGAAACCTTAAACGTTCAACCTTAAACGTGAAACCTTAAACGTGAAACCTTAAACGTGAAACCATAAACGTTCAACATTAAACGTTCAACCTTAAACGTTCAACCTTAAACATTCAACCTTAAACGTGCAACCTTAAACGTAAAACCTTAAACGTGAAACCTTAAACGTTTAACCTTAAACGTTCAACGTTAAACGTTCAACCTTAAACGTTCAACCTTAAACGTTCAACCTTAAATGTGAAACCTTCAACGTGAAAAATTAAACGTGAAACCTTAAACGTTCAACCTTAAACGTTCAACCTTAAACGTTCAACCTTAAACGTAAAACCTTAAACGTTCAACCTTAAACGTTCAACATTAAACGTGAAACCTTAAACGTGAAACCTTAAACGTGAAACCTTAAACGTGAAAAATTAAACGTGAAACCTTAAACGTTCAACCTTAAACGTTCAACCTTAAACGTAAAACCTTAAACGTTCAACCTTAAACGTTCAACATTAAACGTTCAACCTTAAACGTTCAACATTAAACGTTCAACCTTAAACGTTCAACCTTAAACATTCAACCTTAAACGTGCAACATTAAACGTAAAACCTTAAACGTGAAACCTTAAACGTTTAACCTTAAACGTTCAACGTTAAACGTTCAACCTTAAACGTTCAACCTTAAACGTTCAACCTTAAATGTGAAACCTTAAACGTGAAAAATTAAACGTGAAACCTTAAACGTTCAACCTTAAACGTTCAACCTTAAACGTTCAACCTTAAACGTTCAACCTTAAACATTCAACATTAAACGTGAAACCTTAAACGTGAAACCTTAAACGTGAAACCTTAAACGTGAAACCTTAAACGTGAAACCTTAAACGTGAAACCTTAAACGTGAAACCTTAAACGTTCAACCTTAAACGTTCAACATTATACATTCAACCTTAAAAGTTCAACCTTAAACGTGAAACCTTAAACGTGAAAAATTAAACGTTCAACCTTAAACGTTCAACATTAAACGTTCAACCTTAAACGTTCAACCTTAAACATTCAACCTTAAACATACAACCTTAAACGTTCAACCTTAAACGTGAAACTTTAAACGTGAAACCTTAAACGTGAAACCTTAAACGTAAAACCTTAAACGTGAAACCTTAAACATTTAACCTTAAACGTTCAACGTTAAACGTTCAACCTTAAACGTTCAACCTTAAACGTTCAACCTTAAACGTTCAACGTTAAACGTTCAACCTTAAACGTTCAAATTTAAACGTTCAACCTTAAACGTTCAACATTAAACAATCTACCTTAAACGTTCAACCTTAAACGTTCAACCTTAAACGTTCAACCTTAAACGTTCAACCTTAAATGTTCAACCTTAAACGTTCAACCTTAAACGTTCAACCTTAAACGTTCAACCTTAAACGTTCAACCTTAAACGTTCAACCTTAAACGTTCAACCTTAAACGTTCAACCTTAAACGTACAACCTTAAACGTTCAACCTTAAACGTTCAACCTTAAACGTTCAAAGTTAAACGTGAAACCTTAAACGTTTAACCTTAAACGTTCGACGTTAAACGTTCAACCTTAAACGTTCAACCTTAAACATTCAACCTTAAACGTTCAACCTTAAACGTTCAACCTTAAACGTTCAACCTTAAACGTTCAACCTTAAACGTTCAACGTTAAACGTTCAACGTTAAACGTTCAACGTTAAACGTTCAACCTTAAACGTTCAAATTTAAACGTTCAACCTTAAACGTTCAACCTTAAACGTTCAACCTTAAACGTTCAACCTTAAACGTTCAACCTTAAACGTTCAACCTTAAACGTTCAACCTTAAACGTTCAACGTTAAACATTCAACCTTAAACGTTCAAATTTAAACGTTCAACCTTAAACGTTCAACCTTAAACATTCTACCTTAAACGGTAAACCTTAAACGTTCAACCTTAAACGTTCAACCTTAAACGTTCAACCTTAAACGTTCAACCTTAAACGTTCAACCTTAAACGTTCAACCTTAAACGTACAACCTTAAACGTTCAACCTTAAACGTTCAACCTTAAACGTTCAACCTTAAACGTTCAACCTTAAACGTTCAACCTTAAACGTGAAACCTTAAACGTGAAACTTTAAACGTAAAACCTTAAACGTAAAACCTTAAACGTAAAACCTTAAATGTTTAACCTTAAACGTGAAACCTTAAACGTGAAACCTTAAACGAGAAACCTTAAACGTGAAACCTTAAATGTTCAACCTTAAACATTCAACCTTAAACGTGAAACCTTAAACGTTCAACCTAAACCTTTCATCCTTAAACGTACAACCTTAAACGTTCAACTTTAAATTTTCAACCTTAAACGTTCAACCTTAAACATTCAACCTTAAACGTTCAAAATTAAACGTTCAACCTTAAACATTCAACCTTAAACGTTCAACCTTAACGTTCAACCTTAAACGTTCAACCTTAAACGTTCAACCTTAAATGTGCAACCTTAAACATTCAACCTTAAACATGAAACCTTAAACGTGAAACCTTAAACGTTCAACCTTAAACATTCAACCTTAAACGTGAAACCTTAAACATTCAACCTTAAACGTGAAACCTTAAACGTTCAACCTTAAACGTGAAACCTTAAACGTGAAACCTTAAACGTGAAACCTTAAACGTGAAACCTTAAACGTGAAACCTTAAACGTTCAACATTAAACGTTCTACCTTAAACGTGAAATCTTAAACTTGAAACCTTAAATGTGAAACCTTAAACGTGAAACCTTAAACGTGAAACCTTAAACGTGAAACCTTAAACGTGAAACCTTAAACGTGAAACCTTAAACGTGAAACCTTAAACGTGAAACCTTAAACGTTCAACCTTAAATGTTCAACATTATACATTCAACCTTAAAAGTTCAACCTTAAACGTGAAACCTTAAACGTGAAAAATTAAACGTTCAACCTTAAACGTTCAACATTAAACGTTCAACATTAAACGTTCAACCTTAAACATTCAACCTTAAACGTACAACCTTAAACGTTCAACCTTAAACGTGAAACTTTAAACGTGAAACCTTAAACGTTCAACGTTAAACGTTCAACCTTAAATGTTCAACCTTAAACGTTCAACCTTAAATGTGAAACCTTAAACGTGAAAAATTAAATGTGAAACCTTAAACGTTCAACCTTAAACGTTCAACCTTAAACGTAAAACCTTAAACGTTCAACCTTAAACGTTCAACATTAAACGTGAAACCTTAAACGTTCAACCTTAAACGTTCAACCTTAAACGTTCAACCTTAAACGTACAACCTTAAACGTTCAACCTTAAACGTTCAACCTTAAACGTTCAAAATTAAACGTGAAACCTTAAACGTTTAACCTTAAACGTTCGACGTTAAACGTTCAACCTTAAACGTTCAACCTTAAACGTTCAACCTTAAATGTTCAACCTTAAACGTTCAACCTTAAACGTTCAACCTTAAACGTTCAACGTTAAACGTTCAACATTAAACGTTCAACGTTAAACGTTCAACGTTAAACGTTCAACCTTAAACGTTCAAATTTAAACGTTCAACCTTAAACGTTCAACCTTAAACGTTCAACCTTAAACGTTCAACCTTAAACGTTCAACCTTAAACGTTCAACCTTAAACGTTCAACCTTAAACGTTCAACGTTAAACATTCAACCTTAAACGTTCAAATTTAAACGTTCAACCTTAAACGTTCAACCTTAAACATTCTACCTTAAACGGTAAACCTTAAACGTTCAACCTTAAACGTTCAACCTTAAACGTGAAACCTTAAACATTCAACCTTAAACGTGAAACCTTAAACGTTCAACCTTAAACGTGAAACCTTAAACGTGAAACCTTAAACGTGAAACCATAAACGTTCAACATTAAACGTTCAACCTTAAACGTTCAACCTTAAACATTCAACCTTAAACGTTCAACCTTAACGTTCAACCTTAAACGTTCAACCTTAAACGTTCAACCTTAAATGTGCAACCTTAAACATTCAACCTTAAACATGAAACCTTAAACGTGAAACCTTAAACGTTCAACCTTAAACATTCAACCTTAAACGTGAAACCTTAAACATTCAACCTTAAACGTGAAACCTTAAACGTTCAACCTTAAACGTGAAACCTTAAACGTGAAACCTTAAACGTGAAACCATAAACGTTCAACATTAAACGTTCAACCTTAAACGTTCAACCTTAAACATTCAACCTTAAACGTGCAACCTTAAACGTAAAACCTTAAACGTGAAACCTTAAACGTTTAACCTTAAACGTTCAACGTTAAACGTTCAACCTTAAACGTTCAACCTTAAACGTTCAACCTTAAATGTGAAACCTTCAACGTGAAAAATTAAACGTGAAACCTTAAACGTTCAACCTTAAACGTTCAACCTTAAACGTTCAACCTTAAACGTTCAACCTTAAACGTAAAACCTTAAACGTTCAACCTTAAACGTTCAACATTAAACGTGAAACCTTAAACGTGAAACCTTAAACGTGAAACCTTAAACGTGAAAAATTAAACGTGAAACCTTAAACGTTCAACCTTAAACGTTCAACCTTAAACGTAAAACCTTAAACGTTCAACCTTAAACGTTCAACATTAAACGTTCAACCTTAAACGTTCAACATTAAACGTTCAACCTTAAACGTTCAACCTTAAACATTCAACCTTAAACGTGCAACATTAAACGTAAAACCTTACACGTGAAACCTTAAACGTTTAACCTTAAACGTTCAACGTTAAACGTTCAACCTTAAACGTTCAACCTTAAACGTTCAACCTTAAATGTGAAACCTTAAACGTGAAAAATTAAACGTGAAACCTTAAACGTTCAACCTTAAACGTTCAACCTTAAACGTTCAACCTTAAACGTTCAACCTTAAACGTTCAACATTAAACGTGAAACCTTAAACGTGAAACCTTAAACGTGAAACCTTAAACGTGAAACCTTAAACGTGAAACCTTAAACGTGAAACCTTAAACGTGAAACCTTAAACGTTCAACCTTAAACGTTCAACATTATACGTTCAACCTTAAAAGTTCAACCTTAAACGTGAAACCTTAAACGTGAAAAATTAAACGTTCAACCTTAAACGTTCAACATTAAACGTTCAACCTTAAACGTTCAACCTTAAACATTCAACCTTAAACATACAACCTTAAACGTTCAACCTTAAACGTGAAACTTTAAACGTGAAACCTTAAACGTGAAACCTTAAACGTAAAACCTTAAACGTGAAACCTTAAACATTTAACCTTAAACGTTCAACGTTAAACGTTCAACCTTAAACGTTCAACCTTAAACGTTCAACCTTAAATGTTCAACGTTAAACGTTCAACCTTAAACGTTCAAATTTAAACGTTCAACCTTAAACGTTCAACATTAAACAATCTACCTTAAGCGTTCAACCTTAAACGTTCAACCTTAAACGTTCAACCTTAAACGTTCAACCTTAAATGTTCAACCTTAAACGTTCAACCTTAAACGTTCAACCTTAAACGTTCAACCTTAAACGTTCAACCTTAAACGTTCAACCTTAAACGTTCAACCTTAAACGTTCAACCTTAAACGTACAACCTTAAACGTTCAACCTTAAACGTTCAACCTTAAACGTTCAAAATTAAACGTGAAACCTTAAACGTTTAACCTTAAACGTTCGACGTTAAACGTTCAACCTTAAACGTTCAACCTTAAACATTCAACCTTAAACGTTCAACCTTAAACGTTCAACCTTAAACGTTCAACCTTAAACGTTCAACCTTAAACGTTCAACGTTAAACGTTCAACGTTAAACGTTCAACGTTAAACGTTCAACCTTAAACGTTCAAATTTAAACGTTCAACCTTAAACGTTCAACCTTAAACGTTCAACCTTAAACGTTCAACCTTAAACGTTCAACCTTAAACGTTCAACCTTAAACGTTCAACCTTAAACGTTCAACGTTAAACATTCAACCTTAAACGTTCAAATTTAAACGTTCAACCTTAAACGTTCAACCTTAAACATTCTACCTTAAACGGTAAACCTTAAACGTTCAACCTTAAACGTTCAACCTTAAACGTTCAACCTTAAACGTTCAACCTTAAACGTTCAACCTTAAACGTACAACCTTAAACGTTCAACCTTAAACGTTCAACCTTAAACGTTCAACCTTAAACGTTCAACCTTAAACGTTCAACCTTAAACGTGAAACCTTAAACGTGAAACTTTAAACGTAAAACCTTAAACGTAAAACCTTAAACGTAAAACCTTAAATGTTTAACCTTAAACGTGAAACCTTAAACGTGAAACCTTAAACGAGAAACCTTAAACGTGAAACCTTAAATGTTCAACCTTAAACATTCAACCTTAAACGTGAAACCTTAAACGTTCAACCTAAACCTTTCATCCTTAAACGTACAACCTTAAACGTTCAACTTTAAATTTTCAACCTTAAACGTTCAACCTTAAACATTCAACCTTAAACGTTCAAAATTAAACGTTCAACCTTAAACATTCAACCTTAAACGTTCAACCTTAACGTTCAACCTTAAACGTTCAACCTTAAACGTTCAACCTTAAATGTGCAACCTTAAACATTCAACCTTAAACATGAAACCTTAAACGTGAAACCTTAAACGTTCAACCTTAAACATTCAACCTTAAACGTGAAACCTTAAACATTCAACCTTAAACGTGAAACCTTAAACGTTCAACCTTAAACGTGAAACCTTAAACGTGAAACCTTAAACGTGAAACCTTAAACGTGAAACCTTAAACGTGAAACCTTAAACGTGAAACCTTAAACGTTCAACATTAAACGTTCTACCTTAAACGTGAAACCTTAAACTTGAAACCTTAAACGTGAAACCTTAAACGTGAAACCTTAAACGTGAAACCTTAAACGTGAAACCTTAAACGTGAAACCTTAAACGTGAAACCTTAAACGTTCAACCTTAAACGTTCAACCTTATACATTCAACCTTAAAAGTTCAACCTTAAACGTGAAACCTTAAACGTGAAACCTTAAACGTTCAACCTTAAACGTTCAACCTTAATCGTTCAACCTTAAACATTCAACCTTAAACGTTCAACCTTAACGTTCAACCTTAAACGTTCAACCTTAAACGTTCAACCTTAAACGTTCAACCTTAAACGTTCAACCTTAAACGTGAAACCTTAAACGTGAAACCTTAAACGTGAAACCTTAAACGTGAAACCTTAAACGTTCAACATTAAACGTTCAACCTTAAACGTTCAACCTTAAACGTTCAACCTTAAACGTGAAACCTTAAACGTGAAACCTTAAACGTGAAACCTTAAACGTGAAACCTTAAACGTTCAACCTTAAACGTGAAACCTTAAACGTTCAACCTTAAACGTGAAACCTTAAACGTGAAACCTTAAACGTGAAACCTTAAACGTGACACCTTAAACGTTCAACCTTAAACGTTCAACCTTATACGTTCAACCTTAAAAGTTCAACCTTAAACGTGAAACCTTAAACGTGAAAAATTAAACGTGAAACCTTAAACGTGAAACCTTAAACGTGAAACCTTAAACGTGAAACATTAAACGTGAAACCTTAAACGTGACACCTTAAATGTTCAACCTTAAATGTTCAACCTTAAACGTTCAACCTTAAACGTGAAACCTTAAACGTGAAACATTAAACGTGAAACCTTAAACGTGAAACCTTAAACGTGAAACATTAAACGTGAAACCTTAAACGTGACACCTTAAACGTTCAACCTTAAATGTTCAACCTTATACATTCAACCTTAAAAGTTCAACCTTAAATGTGAAACCTTAAACGTGAAAAATTAAACGTGAAACCTTAAACGTTCAACCTTAAACGTGAAACCTTAAACGTGAAACCTTAAACGTTCAACATTAAACGTTCAACCTTAAACGTGAAACCTTAAACGTGAAACCTTAAACGTGAAACCTTAAACGTGAAACCTTAAACGTAAAACCTTAAACGTGAAACCTTAAACGTGAAACCTTAAACGTGAAACCTTAAACGTGAAACCTTAAACGTGACACCATAAACGTTCAACCTTAAACGTTCAACCTTTAAACGTTCAACCTTAAACGTTCAACCTTAAACGTTCAACCTTAACGTTCAACCTAAAACGTTCAACCTTAAACATTCAACCTTAAACGTGAAACCTTAAACGTTCAACCTTAAATGTGAAACCTTAAACGTGAAACCTTAAACGTTCAACATTAAACGTTCAACATTAAACGTTCAACCTTAAACGTGAAACCTTAAACGTGAAACCTTAAACGTGAAACCTTAAACGTGAAACCTTAAACGTGAAACCTTAAACGTGAAACCTTAAACGTGAAACCTTAAACGTGACACCTTAAACGTTCAACCTTAAACGTTCAACCTTATACATTCAACCTTAAAAGTTCAACCTTAAATGTGAAACCTTTAACGTGAAAAATTAAACGTGAAACCTTAAACGTTCAACCTTAAACGTGAAACCTTAAACATTCAACATTAAACGTTCAACCTTAAACGTTCAACATTAAACGTTCAACCTTAAACGTGAAACCTTAAACGTGAAACCTTAAACGTGAAACCTTAAACGTGAAACCTTAAACGTGAAACCTTAAACGTGAAACCTTAAACGTGAAACCTTAAACGTTCAACCTTAAACGTTCAACATTATACATTCAACCTTAAAAGTTCAACCTTAAACGTGAAACCTTAAACGTGAAACCTTAAACGTGAAAAATTAAACGTTCAACCTTAAACTTTCAACATTAAACGTTCAACCTTAAACGTTCAACCTTAAACGTTCAACCTTAAACGTACAACCTTAAACGTTCAACCTTAAACGTGAAACTTTAAACGTGAAACCTTAAACGTGAAACCTTAAACGTAAAACCTTAAACGTGAAACCTTAAACGTTTAACCTTAAACGTTCAACGTTAAACGTTCAACCTTAAACGTTCAACCTTAAACGTTCAACCTTAAACGTTCAACGTTAAACGTTCAACCTTAAACGTTCAAATTTAAACGTTCAACCTTAAACGTTCAACCTTAAACAATCTACCTTAAACGTTCAACCTTAAACGTTCAACCTTAAACGTTCAACCTTAAACGTTCAACCTTAAACGTTCAACCTTAAACATTCAACCTTAAACGTTCAACCTTAAACGTTCAACCTTAAACGTTCAACCTTAAACGTTCAACCTTAAACATTCAACCTTAAACGTTCAACCTTAAACGTACAACCTTAAACGTTCAACCTTAAACGTTCAAAATTAAACGTTCAACCTTAAACATTCAACCTTAAACGTTCAACCTTAACGTTCAACCTTAAACGTTCAACCTTAAACGTACAACCTTAAACGTTCAACCTTAAACGTACAACCTTAAACGTTCAACCTTAAACGTTCAACCTTAAACATGAAACCTTAAACGTGAAACCTTAAACGTGAAACCTTAAACGTAAAACCTTAAACGTGAAACCTTAAACGTTTAACCTAAAACGTTCAACGTTAAACGTTCAACCTTAAACGTTCAACCTTAAACGTTCAACCTTAAACGTTCAACCTTAAACGTTCAACCTTAAACGTTCAACCTTAAATGTTCAACCTTAAACGTTCAACCTTAAACGTTCAACGTTAAACGTTCAACATTAAACGTTCAAATTTAAACGTTCAACCTTAAACGTTCAACCTTAAACATTCTACCTTAAACGTTCAACCTTAAACGTTCAACCTTAAACGCTCAACCTTAAACGTTCAACCTTAAACGTTCAACCTTAAACGTTCAACCTTAAACGTTCAACCTTAAACGTTCAACGTTAAACATTCAACCTTAAACGTTCAAATTTAAACGTTCAACCTTAAACGTTCAACCTTAAACATTCTACCTTAAACGGTAAACCTTAAACGTTCAACCTTAAACGTTCAACCTTAAACGTGAAACCTTAAACGTGAAACCTTAAACGTTCAACCTTAAACGTTCAACCTTAAACGTTCAACCTTAAATGTAAAACCTTAAACGTTCAACCTTAAACGTTCAACATTAAACGTGAAACCTTAAACGTGAAACCTTAAACGTGAAACCTTAAACGTGAAACCTTAAACATGAAACCTTAAACGTGAAACCTTAAACGTTCAACCTTAAACGTTCAACATTATACATTCAACCTTAAAAGTTCAACCTTAAACGTGAAACCTTAAACGTGAAAAATTAAACGTTCAACCTTAAACGTTCAACATTAAACGTTCAACCTTAAACGTTCAACCTTAAACATTCAACCTTAAACGTACAACCTTAAACGTTCAACCTTAAACGTGAAACTTTAAACGTGAAACCTTAAACGTGAAACCTTAAACGTAAAACCTTAAACGTGAAACCTTAAACATTTAACCTTAAACGTTCAACGTTAAACGTTCAACCTTAAACGTTCAACCTTAAACGTTCAACCTTAAACGTTCAACGTTAAACGTTCAACCTTAAACGTTCAAATTTAAACGTTCAACCTTAAACGTTCAACATTAAACAATCTACCTTAAACGTTCAATCTTAAACGTTCAACCTTAAACGTTCAACCTTAAACGTTCAACCTTAAACGTTCAACCTTAAACGTTCAACCTTAAACGTTCAACCTTAAACGTTCAACCTTAAACGTTCAACCTTAAACGTTCAACCTTAAACGTTCAACCTTAAACGTTCAACCTTAAACGTTCAACCTTAAACGTTCAACCTTAAACGTACAACCTTAAACGTTCAACCTTAAACGTTCAACCTTAAACGTTCAAAATTAAACGTGAAACCTTAAACGTTTAACCTTAAACGTTCAACGTTAAACGTTCAACCTTAAACGTTCAACCTTAAACGTTCAACCTTAAACGTTCAACCTTAAACGTTCAACCTTAAACGTTCAACCTTAAACGTTCAACGTTAAACGTTCAACGTTAAACGTTCAATGTTAAACGTTCAACCTTAAACGTTCAAATTTAAACGTTCAACCTTAAACGTTCAACCTTAAACGTTCAACCTTAAACGTTCAACCTTAAACGTTCAACCTTAAACGTTCAACCTTAAACGTTCAACCTTAAACGTTCAACCTTAAACGTTCAACGTTAAACATTCAACCTTAAACGTTCAAATTTAAACGTTCAACCTTAAACGTTCAACCTTAAACATTCTACCTTAAACGGTAAACCTTAAACGTTCAACCTTAAACGTTCAACCTTAAACGTTCAACCTTAAACGTTCAACCTTAAACGTTCAACCTTAAACGTGAAACCTTAAACGTGAAACCTTAAACGTGAAACCTTAAACGTGAAACCTTAAACGTAAAACCTTAAACGTAAAACCTTAAATGTTTAAATTAAACGTGAAACCTTAAACGTGAAACCTTAAACGAGAAACCTTAAACGTGAAACCTTAAACGTTCAACCTTAAACATTCAACCTTAAACGTGAAACCTTAAACGTTCAACCTTAAACGTGAAACTTTAAACGTGAAACCTTAAACGTGAAACCTTAAACGTAAAACCTTAAACGTGAAACCTTAAACGTTTAACCTTAAACGTACAACCTTAAACGTTCAACCTTAAACGTTCAACCTTAAACGTTCAACATTAAACGTTCAACGTTAAACGTTCAACCTTAAACGTTCAAATTTAAACGTTCAACCTTAAACGTTCAACCTTAAACAATCTACCTTAAACGTTCAACCTTAAATGTTCAACCTTAAACGTTCAACCTTAAACGTTCAACCTTAAACGTTCAACCTTAAACATTCAACCTTAAACGTTCAACCTTAAACGTTCAACCTTAAACGTTCAACCTTAAACGTTCAACCTTAAACATTCAACCTTAAACGTTCAACCTTAAACGTACAACCTTAAACGTTCAACCTTAAACGTTCAACCTTAAACGTTCAAAATTAAACGTTCAACCTTAAACATTCAACCTTAAACGTTCAACCTTAACGTTCAACCTTAAACGTTCAACCTTAAACGTACAACCTTAAACGTTCAACCTTAAACGTACAACCTTAAACGTTCAACCTTAAACGTTCAACCTTAAACATGAAACCTTAAACGTGAAACCTTAAACGTGAAACCTTAAACGTAAAACCTTAAACGTGAAACCTTAAACGTTTAACCTTAAACGTTCAACGTTAAACGTTCAACCTTAAACGTTCAACCTTAAACGTTCAACCTTAAACGTTCAACCTTAAACGTTCAACCTTAAACGTTCAACCTTAAATGTTCAACCTTAAACGTTCAACGTTAAACGTTCAACATTAAACGTTCAAATTTAAACGTTCAACCTTAAACGTTCAACCTTAAACATTCTACCTTAAACGTTCAACCTTAAACGTTCAACCTTAAACGTTCAACCTTAAACGTTCAACCTTAAACGTTCAACCTTAAACGTTCAACCTTAAACGTTCAACCTTAAACGTTCAACCTTAAACGTTCAACCTTAAACGTTCAACCTTAAACGTTCAACCTTAAACGTTCAACGTTAAACATTCAACCTTAAACGTTCAAATTTAAACGTTCAACTTTAAACGTTCAACCTTAAACATTCTACCTTAAACGGTAAACCTTAAACGTTCAACCTTAAACGTTCAACCTTAAACGTTCAACCTTAAACGTTCAACCTTAAACGTTCAACCTTAAACGTTCAACCTTAAACGTTCAACCTTAAACGTTCAACCTTAAACGTAAAACCTTAAACGTTCAACCTTAAACGTTCAACATTAAACGTGAAACCTTAAACGTGAAACCTTAAACGTGAAACCTTAAACGTGAAACCTTAAACGTGAAACCTTAAACGTGAAACCTTAAACGTGAAACCTTAAACGTTCAACCTTAAACGTTCAACATTATACATTCAACCTTAAAAGTTCAACCTTAAACGTGAAACCTTAAACGTGAAAAATTAAACGTTCAACCTTAAACGTTCAACATTAAACGTTCAACCTTAAACGTTCAACCTTAAACATTCAACCTTAAACGTACAACCTTAAACGTTCAACCTTAAACGTGAAACTTTAAACGTGAAACCTTAAACGTGAAACCTTAAACGTAAAACCTTAAACGTGAAACCTTAAACATTTAACCTTAAACGTTCAACAATAAACGTTCAACCTTAAACGTTCAACCTTAAACGTTCAACCTTAAACGTTCAACGTTAAACGTTCAACCTTAAACGTTCAAATTTAAACGTTCAACCTTAAACGTTCAACATTAAACAATCTACCTTAAACGTTCAACATTAAACGTTCAACCTTAAACGTTCAACCTTAAACGTTCAACCTTAAATGTTCAACCTTAAACGTTCAACCTTAAACGTTCAACCTTAAACGTTCAACCTTAAACGTTCAACCTTAAACGTTCAACCTTAAACGTTCAACCTTAAACGTTCAACCTTAAACGTACAACCTTAAACGTTCAACCTTAAACGTTCAACCTTAAACGTTCAAAATTAAACGTGAAACCTTAAACGTTTAACCTTAAACGTTCAACGTTAAACGTTCAACCTTAAACGTTCAACCTTAAACGTTCAACCTTAAACGTTCAACCTTAAACGTTCAACCTTAAACGTTCAACCTTAAACGTTCAACCTTAAACGTTCAACCTTAAACGTTCAACGTTAAACGTTCAACGTTAAACGTTCAATGTTAAACGTTCAACGTTAAACGTTCAACCTTAAACGTTCAAATTTAAACGTTCAACCTTAAACGTTCAACCTTAAACGTTCAACCTTAAACGTTCAACCTTAAACGTTCAACCTTAAACGTTCAACCTTAAACGTTCAACCTTAAACGTTCAACGTTAAACATTCAACCTTAAACGTTCAAATTTAAACGTTCAACCTTAAACGTTCAACCTTAAACATTTTACCTTAAACGGTAAACCTTAAACGTTCAACCTTAAACGTTCAACCTTAAACGTTCAACCTTAAACATTCAACCTTAAACGTTCAACCTTAAACGTTCAACCTTAAACGTTCAACCTTAAACGTACAACCTTAAACGTTCAACCTTAAACGTTCAACCTTAAACGTTCAACCTTAAACGTTCAACCTTAAACGTTCAACCTTAAACGTGAAACCTTAAACGTGAAACCTTAAACGTAAAACCTTAAACGTAAAACCTTAAATGTTTAACCTTAAACGTGAAACCTTAAACGTGAAACCTTAAACGAGAAACCTTAAACGTGAAACCTTAAACGTTCAACCTTAAACATTCAACCTTAAACGTGAAACTTTAAACGTGAAACCTTAAACGTGAAACCTTAAACGTAAAACCTTAAACGTGAAACCTTAAACATTTAACCTTAAACGTTCAACGTTAAACGTTCAACCTTAAACGTTCAACCTTAAACGTTCAACCTTAAACGTTCAACGTTAAACGTTCAACCTTAAACGTTCAACCTTAAACGTTCAACCTTAAACGTTCAACCTTAAACGTTCAAATTTAAACGTTCAACCTTAAACGTTCAACATTAAACAATCTACCTTAAACGTTCAACATTAAACGTTCAACCTTAAACGTTCAACCTTAAACGTTCAACCTTAAATGTTCAACCTTAAACGTTCAACCTTAAACGTTCAACCTTAAACGTTCAACCTTAAACGTTCAACCTTAAACGTTCAACCTTAAACGTTCAACCTTAAACGTTCAACCTTAAACGTACAACCTTAAACGTTCAACCTTAAATGTTCAACCTTAAACGTTCAAAATTAAACGTGAAACCTTAAACGTTTAACCTTAAACGTTCAACGTTAAACGTTCAACCTTAAACGTTCAACCTTAAACGTTCAACCTTAAACGTTCAACCTTAAACGTTCAACCTTAAACGTTCAACCTTAAACGTTCAACGTTAAACGTTCAACGTTAAACGTTCAACGTTAAACGTTCAACGTTAAACGTTCAACCTTAAACGTTCAAATTTAAACGTTCAACCTTAAACGTTCAACCTTAAACGTTCAACCTTAAACGTTCAACCTTAAACGTTCAACCTTAAACGTTCAACGTTAAACATTCAACCTTAAACGTTCAAATTTAAACGTTCAACCTTAAACGTTCAACCTTAAACATTCTACCTTAAACGGTAAACCTTAAACGTTCAACCTTAAACGTTCAACCTTAAACGTTCAACCTTAAACGTTCAACCTTAAACGTTCAACCTTAAACGTTCAACCTTAAACGTTCAACCTTAAACGTTCAACCTTAAACGTTCAACCTTAAACGTACAACCTTAAACGTTCAACCTTAAACGTTCAACCTTAAACGTTCAACCTTAAACGTTCAACCTTAAACGTTCAACCTTAAACGTTCAACCTTAAACGTGAAACCTTAAACGTGAAACCTTAAACGTAAAACCTTAAACGTAAAACCTTAAATGTTTAACCTTAAACGTGAAACCTTAAACGTGAAACCTTAAACGAGAAACCTTAAACGTGAAACCTTAAACGTTCAACCTTAAACATTCAACCTTAAACGTGAAACCTTAAACGTTCAACCTAAACCTTTCATCCTTAAACGTACAACCTTAAACGTTCAACTTTAAATGTTCAACCTTAAACGTTCAACCTTAAACATTCAACCTTAAACGTTCAAAATTAAACGTTCAACCTTAAACATTCAACCTTAAACGTTCAACCTTAACGTTCAACCTTAAACGTTCAACCTTAAACGTTCAATCTTAAATGTGCAACCTTAAACATTCAACCTTAAACATGAAACCTTAAACGTGAAACCTTAAACGTTCAACCTTAAACATTCAACCTTAAACGTGAAACCTTAAACATTCAACCTTAAACGTGAAACCTTAAACGTGAAACCTTAAACGTTCAACCTTAAACGTGAAACCTTAAACGTGAAACCTTAAACGTGAAACCTTAAACGTTCAACATTAAACGTTCTACCTTAAACGTGAAACCTTAAACGTGAAACCTTAAACGTGAAACCTTAAACGTGAAACCTTAAACGTGAAACCTTAAACATGAAACCTTAAACGTGAAACCTTAAACGTTCAACCTTAAACGTTCAACCTTATACATTCAACCTTAAAAGTTCAACCTTAAACGTGAAACCTTAAACGTGAAAAATTAAACGTTAAACCTTAAACGTTCAACCTTAATCGTTCAACCTTAAACATTCAACCTTAAACGTTCAACCTTAACGTTCAACCTTAAACGTTCAACCTTAAACATTCAACCTTAAACGTTCAACCTTAAACGTTCAACCTTAAACGTGAAACCTTAAACGTAAAACCTTAAACGTGAAACCTTAAACGTGAAACCTTAAACGTTCAACATTAAACGTTCAACCTTAAACGTTCAACCTTAAACGTTCAACCTTAAACGTGAAACCTTAAACGTGAAACCTTAAACGTGAAACCTTAAACGTTCAACCTTAAACGTGAAACCTTAAACGTGAAACCTTAAACGTGAAACCTTAAACGTGAAACCTTAAACGTGAAACCTTAAACGTGAAACCTTAAACGTGAAACCTTAAACGTGAAACCTTAAACGTGAAACCTTAAACGTGAAACCTTAAACGTGACACCTTAAACGTTCAACCTTAAACGTTCAACCTTATACATTCAACCTTAAAAGTTCAACCTTAAACGTGAAACCTTAAACGTGACAAATTAAACGTGAAACCTTAAACGTGAAACATTAAACGTGAAACCTTAAACGTGACACCTTAAATGTTCAACCTTAAACGTTCAACCTTAAACGTTCAACCTTAAACGTGAAACCTTAAACGTGAAACATTAAACGTGAAACCTTAAACGTGAAACCTTAAACATGAAACATTAAACGTGAAACCTTAAACGTGACACCTTAAACGTTCAACCTTAAATGTTCAACCTTATACATTCAACCTTAAAAGTTCAACCTTAAATGTGAAACCTTAAACGTGAAAAATTAAACATGAAACCTTAAACGTTCAACCTTAAACGTGAAACCTTAAACGTGAAACCTTAAACGTTCAACATTAAACGTTCAACCTTAAACGTAAAACCTTAAACGTGAAACCTTAAACGTGAAACCTTAAACGTGAAACCTTGAACGTAAAACCTTAAACGTGAAACCTTAAACGTGAAACCTTAAACGTGAAACCTTAAACGTGAAACCTTAAACGTGACACCATAAACGTTCAACCTTAAACGTTCAACCTTTAAACGTTCAACCTTAAACATTCAACCTTAAACGTTCAACCTTAACGTTCAACCTAAAACGTTCAACCTTAAACGTTCAACCTTAAACGTGAAACCTTAAACGTTCAACCTTAAATGTGAAACCTTAAACGTGAAACCTTAAACGTTCAACATTAAACGTTCAACCTTAAACGTGAAACCTTAAACGTGAAACATTAAACGTGAAACCTTAAACGTGAAACCTTAAACATGAAACATTAAACGTGAAACCTTAAACGTGACACCTTAAACGTTCAACCTTAAATGTTCAACCTTATACATTCAACCTTAAAAGTTCAACCTTAAATGTGAAACCTTAAACGTGAAAAATTAAACGTGAAACCTTAAACGTTCAACCTTAAACGTGAAACCTTAAACGTGAAACCTTAAACGTTCAACATTAAACGTTCAACCTTAAACGTGAAACCTTAAACGTGAAACCTTAAACGTGAAACCTTAAACGTTCAACATTAAACGTGAAACCTTAAACGTGAAACCTTAAACGTGAAACCTTAAACGTGAAACCTTAAACGTGAAACCTTGAACGTAAAACCTTAAACGTTAAACCTTAAACGTGAAACCTTAAATGTGAAACCTTAAACGTGAAACCTTAAACGTGAAACCTTAAACGTGACACCATAAACGTTCAACCTTAAACGTTCAACCTTTAAACGTTCAACCTTAAACATTCAACCTTAAACATTCAACCTTAAACGTTCAACCTTAACGTTCAACCTAAAACGTTCAACCTTAAACATTCAACCTTAAACGTGAAACCTTAAACGTTCAACCTTAAATGTGAAACCTTAAACGTGAAACCTTAAACGTTCAACATTAAACGTTCAACCTTAAACGTGAAACCTTAAACGTGAAACCTTAAACGTGAAACCTTAAACGTGAAACCTTAAACGTGAAACCTTAAACGTGAAACCTTAAACGTGAAACCTTAAACGTGAAACCTTAAACGTGAAACCTTAAACGTGACACCTTAAACGTTCAACCTTAAACGTTCAACCTTATACATTCAACCTTAAAAGTTCAACCTTAAATGTGAAACCTTAAACGTGAAAAATTAAACGTGAAACCTTAAACGTTCAACCTTAAACGTTCAACCTTAAACGTGAAACCTTAAACATTCAACGTTAAACGTTCAACCTTAAACGTTCAACATTAAACGTTCAACCTTAAACGTGAAACCTTAAACGTGAAACCTTAAACGTGAAACCTTAAACTTGAAACCTTAAACGTGAAACCTTAAACGTGAAACCTTAAACGTTCAACCTTAAACGTTCAACATTATACATTCAACCTTAAAAGTTCAACCTTAAACGTGAAACCTTAAACGTGAAACCTTAAACGTGAAAAATTAAACGTTCAACCTTAAATGTTCAACATTAAACGTTCAACCTTAAACGTTCAACCTTAAACATTCAACCTTAAACGTACATCCTTAAACGTTTAACCTTAAACGTGAAACTTTAAACGTGAAACCTTAAACGTGAAACCTTAAACGTAAAACCTTAAACGTGAAACCTTAAACGTTTAACATTAAACGTTCAACGTTAAACGTTCAACCTTAAACGTTCAAATTTAAACGTTCAACCTTAAACGTTCAACCTTAAACAATCTACCTTAAACGTTCAACCTTAAACGTTCAACCTTAAACGTTCAACCTTAAACGTTCAACCTTAAACGTTCAACCTTAAACATTCAACCTTAAACGTTCAACCTTAAACGTTCAACCTTAAACGTTCAACCTTAAACGTTCAACCTTAAACATTCAACCTTAAACGTTCAACCTTAAACGTACAACCTTAAACGTTCAACCTTAAACGTTCAACCTTAAACGTTCAAAATTAAACGTTCAACCTTAAACATTCAACCTTAAACGTTCAACCTTAACGTTCAACCTTAAACGTTCAACCTTAAACGTACAACCTTAAACGTTCAACCTTAAACGTACAACCTTAAACGTTCAACCTTAAACGTTCAACCTTAAACATGAAACCTTAAACGTGAAACCTTAAACGTGAAACCTTAAACGTAAAACCTTAAACGTGAAACCTTAAACGTTTAACCTTAAACGTTCAACGTTAAACGTTCAACCTTAAACGTTCAACCTTAAACGTTCAACCTTAAACGTTCAACCTTAAACGTTCAACCTTAAACGTTCAACCTTAAATGTTCAACCTTAAACGTTCAACCTTAAACGTTCAACGTTAAACGTTCAACATTAAACGTTCAAATTTAAACGTTCAACCTTAAACGTTCAACCTTAAACATTCTACCTTAAACGTTCAACCTTAAACGTTCAACCTTAAACGTTCAACCTTAAACGTTCAACCTTAAACGTTCAACCTTAAACGTTCAACCTTAAACGTTCAACCTTAAACGTTCAACCTTAAATGTTCAACGTTAAACATTCAACCTTAAACGTTCAAATTTAAACGTTCAACCTTAAACGTTCAACCTTAAACATTCTACCTTAAACGGTAAACCTTAAACGTTCAACCTTAAACGTTCAACCTTAAACGTTCAACCTTAAACGTTCAACCTTAAACGTTCAACCTTAAACATTCAACCTTAAACGTACAACCTTAAACGTTCAACCTTAAACGTTCAACCTTAATTGTGAAACCTTAAACGTGAAACCTTAAACGTAAAACCTTAAACGTGAAACCTTAAATGTTTCACCTTAAACGTGAAACCTTAAACGTGAAACCTTAAACGAGAAACCTTAAACGTGAAACCTTAAATGTTCAACCTTAAACATTCAACCTTAAACGTGAAACCTTAAACGTTCAACCTAAACCGTTCAACCTTAAACGTGAAAAATTAAACGTTAAACCTTAAACGTTCAACCTTAATCGTTCAACCTTAAACATTCAACCTTAAACGTTCAACCTTAACGTTCAACCTTAAACGTTCAACCTTAAACATTCAACCTTAAACGTTCAACCTTAAACGTTCAACCTTAAACGTGAAACCTTAAACGTAAAACCTTAAACGTGAAACCTTAAACGTGAAACCTTAAACGTTCAACATTAAACGTTCAACCTTAAACGTTCAACCTTAAACGTTCAACCTTAAACGTGAAACCTTAAACGTGAAACCTTAAACGTTCAACCTTAAACGTGAAACCTTAAACGTGAAACCTTAAACGTGAAACCTTAAACGTGAAACCTTAAACGTGAAACCTTAAACGTGAAACCTTAAACGTGAAACCTTAAACGTGAAACCTTAAACGTGAAACCTTAAACGTGACACCTTAAACGTTCAACCTTAAACGTTCAACCTTATACATTCAACCTTAAAAGTTCAACCTTAAACGTGAAACCTTAAACGTGACAAATTAAACGTGAAACCTTAAACGTGAAACCTTAAACGTGAAACATTAAACGTGAAACCTTAAACGTGACACCTTAAATGTTCAACCTTAAACGTTCAACCTTAAACGTTCAACCTTAAACGTGAAACCTTAAACGTGAAACATTAAACGTGAAACCTTAAACGTGAAACCTTAAACATGAAACATTAAACGTGAAACCTTAAACGTGACACCTTAAACGTTCAACCTTAAATGTTCAACCTTATACATTCAACCTTAAAAGTTCAACCTTAAATGTGAAACCTTAAACGTGAAAAATTAAACATGAAACCTTAAACGTTCAACCTTAAACGTGAAACCTTAAACGTGAAACCTTAAACGTTCAACATTAAACGTTCAACCTTAAACGTGAAACCTTAAACGTGAAACCTTAAACGTGAAACCTTAAACGTGAAACCTTGAACGTAAAACCTTAAACGTGAAACCTTAAACGTGAAACCTTAAACGTGAAACCTTAAACGTGAAACCTTAAACGTGACACCATAAACGTTCAACCTTAAACGTTCAACCTTTAAACGTTCAAACCTTAAACATTCAACCTTAAACGTTCAACCTTAACGTTCAACCTAAAACGTTCAACCTTAAACGTTCAACCTTAAACGTGAAACCTTAAACGTTCAACCTTAAATGTGAAACCTTAAACGTGAAACCTTAAACGTTCAACATTAAACGTGAAACCTTAAACGTGAAACCTTAAACGTGAAACATTAAACGTGAAACCTTAAACGTGAAACCTTAAACATGAAACATTAAACGTGAAACCTTAAACGTGACACCTTAAACGTTCAACCTTAAATGTTCAACCTTATACATTCAACCTTAAAAGTTCAACCTTAAATGTGAAACCTTAAACGTGAAAAATTAAACGTGAAACCTTAAACGTTCAACCTTAAACGTGAAACCTTAAACGTGAAACCTTAAACGTTCAACATTAAACGTTCAACCTTAAACGTGAAACCTTAAACGTGAAACCTTAAACGTGAAACCTTAAACGTTCAACATTAAACGTGAAACCTTAAACGTGAAACCTTAAACGTGAAACCTTAAACGTGAAACCTTAAACGTGAAACCTTGAACGTAAAACCTTAAACGTTAAACCTTAAACGTGAAACCTTAAACGTGAAACCTTAAACGTGAAACCTTAAACGTGACACCATAAACGTTCAACCTTAAACGTTCAACCTTTAAACGTTCAACCTTAAACATTCAACCTTAAACGTTCAACCTTAACGTTCAACCTAAAACGTTCAACCTTAAACATTCAACCTTAAACGTGAAACCTTAAACGTTCAACCTTAAATGTGAAACCTTAAACGTGAAACCTTAAACGTTCAACATTAAACGTTCAACCTTAAACGTGAAACCTTAAACGTGAAACCTTAAACGTGAAACCTTAAACGTGAAACCTTAAACGTGAAACCTTAAACGTGAAACCTTAAACGTGAAACCTTAAACGTGAAACCTTAAACGTGAAACCTTAAACGTGACACCTTAAACGTTCAACCTTAAACGTTCAACCTTATACATTCAACCTTAAAAGTTCAACCTTAAATGTGAAACCTTAAACGTGAAAAATTAAACGTGAAACCTTAAACGTTCAACCTTAAACGTTCAACCTTAAACGTGAAACCTTAAACATTCAACGTTAAACGTTCAACCTTAAACGTTCAACATTAAACGTTCAACCTTAAACGTGAAACCTTAAACGTGAAACCTTAAACGTGAAACCTTAAACTTGAAACCTTAAACGTGAAACCTTAAACGTGAAACCTTAAACGTTCAACCTTAAACGTTCAACATTATACATTCAACCTTAAAAGTTCAACCTTAAACGTGAAACCTTAAACGTGAAACCTTAAACGTGAAAAATTAAACGTTCAACCTTAAATGTTCAACATTAAACGTTCAACCTTAAACGTTCAACCTTAAACATTCAACCTTAAACGTACATCCTTAAACGTTTAACCTTAAACGTGAAACTTTAAACGTGAAACCTTAAACGTGAAACCTTAAACGTAAAACCTTAAACGTGAAACCTTAAACGTTTAACCTTAAACGTTCAACGTTAAACGTTCAACCTTAAACGTTCAAATTTAAACGTTCAACCTTAAACGTTCAACCTTAAACAATCTACCTTAAACGTTCAACCTTAAACGTTCAACCTTAAACGTTCAACCTTAAACGTTCAACCTTAAACGTTCAACCTTAAACATTCAACCTTAAACGTTCAACCTTAAACGTTCAACCTTAAACGTTCAACCTTAAACGTTCAACCTTAAACATTCAACCTTAAACGTTCAACCTTAAACGTACAACCTTAAACGTTCAACCTTAAACGTTCAACCTTAAACGTTCAAAATTAAACGTTCAACCTTAAACATTCAACCTTAAACGTTCAACCTTAACGTTCAACCTTAAACGTTCAACCTTAAACGTACAACCTTAAACGTTCAACCTTAAACGTACAACCTTAAACGTTCAACCTTAAACGTTCAACCTTAAACATGAAACCTTAAACGTGAAACCTTAAACGTGAAACCTTAAACGTAAAACCTTAAACGTGAAACCTTAAACGTTTAACCTTAAACGTTCAACGTTAAACGTTCAACCTTAAACGTTCAACCTTAAACGTTCAACCTTAAACGTTCAACCTTAAACGTTCAACCTTAAACGTTCAACCTTAAATGTTCAACCTTAAACGTTCAACCTTAAACGTTCAACGTTAAACGTTCAACATTAAACGCGTTCAAATTTAAACGTTCAACCTTAAACGTTCAACCTTAAACATTCTACCTTAAACGTTCAACCTTAAACGTTCAACCTTAAACGTTCAACCTTAAACGTTCAACCTTAAACGTTCAACCTTAAACGTTCAACCTTAAACGTTCAACCTTAAACGTTCAACCTTAAATGTTCAACGTTAAACATTCAACCTTAAACGTTCAAATTTAAACGTTCAACCTTAAACGTTCAACCTTAAACATTCTACCTTAAACGGTAAACCTTAAACGTTCAACCTTAAACGTTCAACCTTAAACGTTCAACCTTAAACGTTCAACCTTAAACGTTCAACCTTAAATGTTCAACCTTAAATGTACAACCTTAAATGTTCAACCTTAAACGTTTAACCTTAAACGTTCAACCTTAAACGTTCAAAATTAAACGTTCAACCTTAAACATTCAACCTTAAACGTTCAACCTTAACGTTCAACCTTAAACGTTCAACCTTAAACGTACAACCTTAAACGTTCAACCTTAAACGTTCAACCTTAAACGTTCAACCTTAAACGTGAAACCTTAAACGTTCAACCTTAAACGTGAAACCTTAAACATGAAACCTTAAACGTGAAACCTTAAACGTAAAACGTTAAACGTGAAACCTTAAACGTTTAACCTTAAATGTTCAACGTTAAACGTTCAACCTTAAACGTTGTGGCAACCTGGTCTGCTCCAATTTTAATTTTGGTGGAGCAGACGAATTTCTCTATGGTGGTCTGCCTGACAGCTACAGTAGGCTGTTGGGACGGATGCCATTTTGGTGCCAGCAGACCTCTCACCATGAAGTCTATGGGTGAGAGGTCAGAAGTGACCTCTGTCCCCTCCAGGTGGAGTTGCCTGGAGGTTTCCTGTGGCCTAGTCAGCCACAGGATCGGGCAGTTGGTTGTAGGCTTCAACTTGGACTAGACCTGTGGGTGGAGGTCTGATTGACCTCCACTGGCCAGTGCATCTGGATTCATCTTTTGTGCCTTTGGCCTGTTGGCCTTTGCTTTTGCTGTAGATATTTATGGGGGCTTGGCTGGTAGAAGTTTACCAGCCAAGTTGTGTAAATAATATCACTGCCTCGTCATCTAAATCGTCGTAAGTGTTAATAAATCACTTTTATTCATCTTACCTCGGTGTCGTGTCTATTTCTTTGGGGAAGTACCGCGGAGGGTGGGTTTCTGGTTTTAGGGATACACCACCGTCTTTCCGACTTGTTTCGGCCGGTCTTCGTGTCGGCTCGCGGTAGAACCGGAGTTCTACCGCGATATTCTCGGTGTGGCGGCGTGGTTTTTCGTCGTGTCCGTCGTGGGTGGCTCCTGGAGCCGACACAACCCGGGGAGCACCGTGTGGGAGACGGCTACGGGTACGGTCCCGTCCCCGTGAGGAGCCGGTTGTGCGGTAAGTTGTTCGTGCTTTTTACGTTTTGCTTACTGGGGTATTGTGACGGTCCGGCGGGACGTTACAATTGGTGGAGGCGCCGGGTACCTGTACCCCGCCTCTCGCACGGTGATTTACCGTGTATTCGACCGTTAAGTCGGTCGAGTCACCGTGCGGTGAGAGTACGTCACTGGGCGCGGACTTTGGTCCGTTGGACAGCGGCGGAAACCACCGTTTCACCGTTGATTTACCGTTGTTTACCGTGGGGACCGGACTCTGGTCCGTTGTACCGTGGTTAACGGTAAATTTACCGTCGGTTACTGTATTGGTACCGTCGAATTACCGTGGGGCACGGACTACGGTCCGTGGTACCGTGGTTTTCGGTGGTCTACGGTATTTGACCGCAAGTACACCGTGGTGTACGGACTTTTGTCCGTTGGTCCATGGTAGAAAGTGGTAAAAGGTCTTTTACCGTGAAGTACACCGCGAGAGACGGACTTTTGTCCGTTATACCGCGGTAGAAACCGGTAAAGGTCAAACTCTGACCGTTCCTTACCGTGGGACACGGACTTTTGTCCGTGATACCGCGGTTGTGCACGGTTCCATCCGTTCGTAACGGTATTTTACGGACTTTTGTCCGTGGGATTACCGTTTTCGACGGTGGAAACCCGATCACTGGTGGCTTTGTCCAGATTTTACCGTTCGTTTACGGTGAAAAATGGAGCCAGCCCCAAAAGTACCGACGGGAGGTCGGGAACTTGGAGCAGATGCGGGGTTAGAGTTACGCGGCCGCGTAGTCGACCGTCCCCTTCGGGGGGCGGAAGGCGGGGATCCTCTGTAAACAGAGGGACCTAGCGGTAGCGTAGGCGGGGATCTCCCGGAGGACTGGGTCACGGTGCGGAAACGCCGCCGTGACGTCCGTCCGGGAGAATACCTGGTAGAAGACAGTGGGTCCGACGGTGATCTCACCGGGGAGGATGAGCAGCCACGGCCGCTTGTCCAAGTTTCCACCGTCGCCCGTCCGGTTGGACGTGGCGATCAGCCCCGTAGGGACATGGTGGAAATCCCGGACGAGACTGCACGTGAGGGCCGGGCCTTTTTGGCCGGGCTATCCGAGCAGCAACTTGTTGAGATTGCTTACGGGATAGATGTCCTTCGGTTGGAAGGACGACTGTCCCGGTCGTCGGTTGAGCCGAGGGTGGCACCTCGGTTCTCACTGTCGCCCGTGCGTGAAGGCGCACGGCGGGAGGAACCACCGGTACTTCCCCGGTTGGTCCCTCCGCGGGTAGCACCCAGGCTGTCTCCTCGGGGACTTGGCCGGGGAGCTCCTGCTGTACCCGGACAGCAGCCGAGGGTTCAGATGATGATTCCCTCGGAAGCTGAGTCGGAGTCTGACGTTTCGGGGAACCGGAGCAGGCAACCTCGCAGGGTTAGCGCCGCTGCTTGGACGCCCGCTCCAGCGGTTCCAGCGGAGGTTCAGGCATTCGGGTTCTTTAACCCGGTCCACTCTTTTGCTCGTTATGACGGCAGAGAGGACTTGACGCCTTTCCTCCGCAAGTTCGAAGCGAAAGCCCGAGCTCAGCGCTGGACGGACGAGTCCCGATGCAGTTTCTTTACGTTTCTGCTGGACGGTCCGGCAGAAGAAACAGGGGGCTACCGAGTCTGTTCAGGCATTCTACTGGCGGTTCTTGGAACTGTCCGACCGAGTGTTTCCGGGCGAAGACGAGAGCTGTCGGCTCATTCGCTTCAAACGGAAACTCCAGACGGCCATCACTGATCAGTTGATCGGTTGCAAGGCCGGTACGGTGGAGGCATATGCCCGAAAGGCACGGCTGGTTGAGGCCGATTTGCTTCTAGTAGGTAAATTACCTACCCGTACAAGAGGGGTTCCTCAGGAAAGGGCTAGCGCTCCGTCCTCCGGAACCACGGCTAGCTCTGGGAGCTCTGCCAAGGCTTCATCTTCGAGCCAAACGGGTGCGAAGGCTGCTGCGCCGTCCAAGTCGGACAAAGCAGGGGCCAAGACCGGAGGCAAGAAGAAGAAGCAGGCAGGCTCTGGTGGAGGTCAGCCGGCGGCAACGCCTCGAAGTGCGGACCGTACGGGAGATTCACTCCGGCGACTAGGTCCTTGTTTCGGGTGTAACCATAGGGGTCACCTGAGGAAGGATTGTCCGAAGGCTGCGGCCAAAGGACAGGTTGCCAGAGTGGTGCCTGACGAAAGTCAGAGCCTCCAGCCAACCGCTGGCGTTGCGCCAGTTTGGCTGGAGGGTCGAAAGTACCTGGCCACGGTTCACGATGGCCAGTTCTACTATCGACTCGTGGAGGACGAGGAGAGATCCTCGTTAAACCGCCGCCGGTCGCCACCGAACTGAGTGGTGTGCGACCGGTAAAGCTTCAAAGCTCAGGTGCCTGTCACGGCCTGAGCTCTGAACGAGGGACGTACCTCCGGGCGGTCTCCAAATATGTGGATGTCCTGCGGAAGGCAGGGGTGCCTCTGGCGAGGTCTGCGGACCCGGAAATTACCCAGTGGGTATTTCCATCGCCATGCTCCACATTGGAGGCCGTGTGCAGCCAGCTGGATCGCTGGTTTGCCCCCTCACCCTATATGCCTAGTGGTGAGGTGCTGGATCGTGCGATCATCGAGCAGGCGGGAGGAGTTGGTGTGCCCATACCTCCCGTGGTGCCTGGGGAGTCTCTGGTTTGTGAGACTGTTCCCCAGTCTTCTGCACGTCTGGGATTACCGTCCGGTGTGGACGGTAAGGTGGACGGGAGGCAGAAGATCGATGGTGGGAGCCCGCGGGTTCCCATCCCTGAGCTTCAGAGTCGGGCCTACGACGTAGGTTCACCGAGGGTGTGGGTGTCGATAGGCGATCGTCTGATGGAGATGATCGTAGACACCGGGGCCGACGTGTCGGTCCTAAGCATTACGGCGGCACGAGTGATGGAGTTGCCTATAGAGGAACTGGCGGTTCCTTCATTCCTTTTGGGAATGGGTGGGCACTCCATCGAGGTAGTAGGGGTCACAAATGTGGAATTGACCATCCACAAGAAAACCATCAAGGTGCCTCTCCTTTTGGTGAAGGGAGAGGGCGAAGCGTTGTTGGGCGTTGATCACGCCTCACGTTTCGGCTTGATGGTGGATATCGTGCACCGGAAGGTTTACTTCCGGGAGGATGTCTGGACTGCACATCCAGACGCCCTCCAAGCTGCATTCACCGATCGAGCGCTTGCAGAACCTAGGGAGGTGGAAGCAATTCCATCGCCGATACCAGGGGCTTTGCCTCCGGGACGGCAACTCCCAGTGGATCCGCCGGCACTCGAGCAGGTTGACGGGTGGGTGAACATTGTTTCACCAGAGCTGCCCGAGACCAGAACATCTATCGGGCGCGGGGAAGTTTGTTCTCTGCGACTGAGGGAGAATGTCTGGCTACCAGCCCACGTACGACGGGTCGTATCCGTGACGTTGGTAGAGCATGCCAGCCCTGGCCAGCTGCTTCTCGTGGAGCCACACCGGAAAGCCTTAGGTGGACGTGGTGTGTTGGCAGTAGCAGGTATTGCTGCAGCCAACCGGCTTGGCACGTACGATATATGGCTTGAAAACGTGGGGAATGCACCCATTGCCCTGAAAACAGGAGAGGGTGTAGCACGGCTCAAGCTGTGGAGGCTGCCATTGTGGTAGGGCTGGAAGAGCCTTCTAAGTTGAGAGGGGGAGACCCCACACAGACGTTGGCTCGACCAGGGAAGTCCTCGTCCTAAGTTGAGAGGGGCGTCCGGAAACGGACGCCAAGTGCTCAACGTGGCGACGGCTCCCACTCTCGAAGAATGTCTTAAGATTGGTGACAATCTGAAGCCTGAAGAGGCGAGACGGCTTCGAGAGTTCCTGCTGGCACGCCGGGATCATTTCGCGTTCGACTTCACGGAGTTGGGTGAAACCTCTCTGGTCGAACATACGATTGACACCGGTGGGCAACCTCCTGTGCGTGAAGGATTGCGTCGAACTGCTCCAGCGGCCAGAGCAGTCGAGAAAGAAGAGGTGGCGAAGATGTTGGATGCAGGGGTTATCCAACCTTCGCGTAGTCCCTACGCGAGCCCTATCTTGCTTGTTCGCAAGAAGGATGGTGGCTTTCGTTTTTGCGTGGACTACCGGAAACTGAATGCCCAGACAAAGCTGGATCAGTATCCGTTGCCTCACATCGATGATGCGCTCGACTCATTGGCCGGTGCGAAGTTCTTCGCTACCTTGGACCTGGCTAGTGGTTACTGGCAGGTTCGGATGGCTGAGCCAGACATTGAGAAAACGGCATTCATTTGCTCTCAAGGTCTGTTCGAGTTCCGGAAAATGCCTTTCGGACTCTGTAATGCTCCAGCCACCATGCAGAGAGCGCTAGACCTCTTATTGGCAGGACATAAGTGGGAGACTTGTCTGGTGTACCTGGACGATATTATCGTCTTTGGGAACACTTTCGAGCAGTTTCTCGAGAGACTCTCCACTGTCCTTGGACTGTTACGAGGGGCGGAGCTGAAACTCCAGCCGAAGAAATGTTTCTTTGGCTTTAACAAAGTACGTTATCTCAGTCACGTAGTAAGTGCCGAGGGAGTTGCTCCGGACCCGGATCTCGTACGGGCAGTCCAGGAGTTTGATGTCCCGACGACAGTGACAGGCGTCCGCAGTTTTCTCGGACTGGCCTGTTACTATCGAAGGTTCATCAAGGACTTCGCCAAGGTGGCTAGGTCTTTGCACGATCTGACGAAGAAGGATGCGTCCTTCGAGTGGTCGGATCAGTGCAAACTAGCGTTTGCTCGGTTAAAGGCATTTTTAACCGAAGCGCCGGTACTCACCATGTACGATCCGCGTGGTGAGGTAATTATCCATACCGACGCTAGTGGGTACGGCTTGGGAGTCGTAGTTTACCAGAAGTTACCGGAGGACAGTGTCCCCCGTGTTCTGGCCTACGCAAGCCGACTCATGAAAGGAGCGGAAACACGGTATTCGGTCACCGAGCAGGAGTGCTTGGCGGTCATGTTTGCCGTGGGTAAATTCCGTCCTTACCTCTTTAACCGGGAGTTTGTGATCGTGACAGATCACCATGCTCTTTGCTATCTGCAGACAGCCAAAAACCTGCAAGGAAGGTTGGGGCGTTGGCAGATGCAGCTCCAAGAGTACCGGTTTAAGGTTCAGTATAGGAAGGGAACACTGCACGTGGATGCCGACGCTTTGAGTCGGTATCCTGTTCGTGATGTGGCGGACCTTTCCTTACCTGAATACGTCGAAGCCGACGTAGGTGAGGTTATTTACCACATCCGTTCCGAGGTGGATTGGGTCAAGGAGCAAGAGGCCGATGGCTGGTGCTCCAAAGTGAAGAGTGAAATCTTCCGTGACCCCAACTCGAACCTCCGGTTCAAGTTTGTGGTGGCAGATGACTTGTTGTTTGCCATCAGATCTATCCAGGATCGGTTGAGAACTGTGTTGGTAGTTCCGAAGTCATGCAGGGCTTTCTGTCTAAGGAAGCTACATGACATTCCCGAAGCTGGTCACTTCGGGATGTTTAAGACCTACCAGAGACTGCGCTCACGCTTCTACTGGATCGGCATGAAGCGGGACACTGCCGAATATGTTAAGTCATGTTTGGTGTGTCAGAGAGCGCGACAGTTTGCTCGAAGTCAGGGATTTCTCCAACCGATTGTGCCGGAGTACCCAGTTGATACCTCGGGAATGGACTTCGTTGGACCGTTTCCTGCCTCCGTGGGTGGAGTCACCTATGTACTAATCATGGTTGACTATTTCACCCGGTACGGTGTGGCAAGGGCGGTACGAAGGGCCACGGCCGCCTGTGTGGTAAAATTTCTGAAGGACGAGATCCTTTCGGTGTACGGCACACCGAAAGCTCTTGTCTCGGATCGTGGGTCCCAGTTCTCCAGCAAAGTCCTGCTGAAGTTCCGGGAGCGCTATAATATAGCGCATCACTTCACGACGGCGTACCATCCGCAAGCTAATGGGCTTACGGAGCGTACGAATAAGACCGTAATGGAAACCATCAAGCGGTACCTTGATCCCCTCAAGGAACAGCGTGATTGGTGGGACAAATTACGGCCCGCCGTGTGGGCTTATAACACAGCTGTCCAGGAGAGTACGCAAGTCTCTCCGTATCAGTTGTTGTTTGGCCGTGAGCCGCGGATGGAGATTGATAATCTCCTTCCGAACGGTCCAGTCCGCGACTTGCCCGACCAGCAAGCCGTGGAAGAGCAGGCTCGTCAACGTTTGGCGGCTGCTCAGAAAAGGCAAAAGGAACGGTATGACGCTGGCCGTGTGGAGCCTCCTCTTTATCAGCCTGGGGATCAGGTCTGGATAAGAGATCAGGCTGGGAAGCTCGGTCAGGCGAAGAAATGGAGCTTGGCTTATAAAGCTGAGAGGGGTACGGTGGTCCTGCAGTATTCCGACCTGATCTACGAGATAGAGTTCGTAGATGGGTATGGTCGGAAGGTGCGGGACCGGTTTCATGTAGATAACCTTAAGCCGTACGTACCCACCTGTACCGTGAGGGAGGAAGATGGACTTGGAGTCTCTGACACCTCCTCCGGTACAGACAGCGATGCCACGGAGGCTTCGGCGCGGAGTGGAATGACTCCGGCGCTAAAACCACCGTCCATTTCTTCGCAGGAGTCTACCGACTCTGAAGCTGAAAACCCCCCTCCACCTCGGTACAATCTCCGTCCGCGGAGACCGAGGGTGTTTGAGGTGAGTGGGTTTGATGCACGTATAGGAAGCCCTCCCGGGAGGCCCCTATTGTGGGGAACTCTTTGGGAGTCCTTCCTATGGTGGGAGAGAGCCGGCAGTCCGCTATTATGGGCGGACGGCTGGGAGAGGAGGCGGCCGGACGTTGCGGTGTTTGGGGCCCGCCACGGTTTTGGTAGAAACCAAGGGCGGCCCATCACCAGGTGTCCAGCCAAAGGCCCGACAAAATCGGTCCGTGGACGGAGAAATCCGTCCGTAAAAACCTCCGTGCAATCTCCAATTACCGTCAATATAAGAGAATTGACGGTAAATGTCTCTACCCACCAGGTCCAGTCTTGGTGTAGGAGAATTCACCGTGTGTCTGCCCCTAAAAAGGCAGACGACGGTGAAATCTCCATGGTGACCCTGCATGAGGCGGCTAATGACGTTTTAGCCGCTACTGCACGGCCATTAGCCGCTAAGACGGTGAATTTGGCGGCTAGGCGCCATCTTGTTTGTAAATTACACAAACAAAGGACGCCGGCCGCACGTGGTTTGAAAAAGAACAAAATTCACCGTCAAGGAGGCCGGCCAAGCCTGGAAAAAGAGGGCAAAATTAGCAAAGTAAGTCCCTCTAAGGGTATTTCCTTCTCCTGCCTGTTGGCAGTCCTCTTTTATATGTTAACGGTGTGTTTTACGGTCATTGACCGTATACACACGTGGTGGGTGTGGTTTCGCCGCCATGACTGTTGTCATGGTGGCCAAGCCACTATGGAAAGCACTTTTCCGGCGGGTTCAGCCCGTCCGAGCGCCGTTTCGCTTGGGAAGGCCCAAGTTCGACGGTGTTTGGACGGTAGAAGCCCGCCAGGGAGTGGTTTTCACCGATCGAAGGCGGTGAAACACGGTTTTGACCGTGAATTGCCGACTTTGGACGGTGAAAACGGCATTTTGCACGGTAGAAGTCCGTGCATTGCCCTTTCCAGCCGTCGGAACTCGGTGAAAGGGTGTTTTCACCGTCCGAAGGTGGTTAGCCATGGTTTTTGCCGTGGTTTACCGACTTTGGACGGTGGAAACCGCGATTCGCACGGTGCAAACCCATGGAATACTCTTTCTACCGGTTCCGAAAAGAGGAAAAGATGTTTTCACCGTACGAAGGCGGTAAAACACGGTGGGGACCGTGAATTACCGACTCTGGACGGTGAAAACGAGAGTTCTCACGGTAAAAGTCCGTGGAATTCGCTTTTCCACGGTGAAAACTTGTTTTTGACAGTCTCTTCCCTATTTAACAGGTCCACCACGGAGAAGGAAAAGGAGGAGGTCGACGGGAGTGTCCAACGGTCCCCCCTCCCTCAGCCCGCTGCGTCCAGGGGATGCAAGGCTGTTGGAGTCGGGATCGGAGGGCTCCCCATCATCTGGCGGACCGGAAACGGCTGACGCCACCGCGGAATCTGTTGATTCCCCGGCGGCAGAGGCCGTGGAAGGTCCCGGCATCTGCCCAGTCGACTCCGACCGGTGTCGGAGCCTTCTGGGGCAGGTACCTGCAGTCTCCCACCAGGGATACGGCTGCTACCACCGTTCAGTCGGTGGCGGCGGTAGCTTCCCCGGTTGGTGAGTCTGCAGAAGCGGGTATTGATGGTGGGAAAGCGGCTACCGGTGTGGTAACCGCTAGTACCCCGGAACCCGGGTCTCCGTCTGTTCGAGACCTCCTAGATTGGTCTAGGGTGGTCGAGGACAGTGAGGACGTCTCCTTGTGAGCGTCTTAGTCATTGACACGGAGATGGAGATCGAAACCACCGTTGATTCGGTGGTTGACGCCTCAAGGCAGTGGCGGAGCCGCAACGCCTCTTCAGAGGGCTCTTCGGAGTCTGACGGGAGAAGTTCGGCCTCCGAGGGTAAACCGTCGGGGACGGGATCCCCCGGAGTACTTCCCGCCGATCCAATGTCTTTGGAGGCCGTGGCTGTGTCCTTGGCCGAAGAAGAAGACCGCTTGGATCGGTTGGACGAAGCTAGACGGGACATGGTCCAGGAAGGTGGCTTCCTGGTCGGGGACCGTCGATGCTTCGTCGGGGAGTTTCCAACCGTGCAGGTGAGGAAGGACGGCGCAAGGAAGCGCAAGAAAAAGTCCGGAGCCGCACGGATCACTGCCAGAGCCAAGGCTCTCGCAGAGAGAGAGGCTCTGCTCAAAGCTAAGGAGGAGGCGTTGAAGAAGTTCACACCTGCTGTGGGGCTTCGAGCGGAAACTCTCGCCCACCCTGAAGGTGGCCCAGGGCTGCTTGGCCAGAGAAGTCGGCTGCTGGATCGGGTCCGCCCGAGGCAGTAGCTGGCCCCTCCGGCTGGCGGTCGGACAACCCGAAGAGGGGACCGGCGAGCGGAGAAGAAGGCTACCCAGCCTCCAGTACCCGCTCCCGGTAAAATGGGAAAATCTGTGAGTGGTGGTGGTGGCAAGGGACAAATGAGGTCTCGCCCTCACACCCCACCAGTGGCTGAACGCTCTCGAGGTAAGAAGGCCAGGTCCTCCGGTCGAGGAAAGGCCTCCGAACCTCGGAAGCCCGAGAGCTTAGAGGATAAGCTCAAACGGCTTCAGGCTCAAGCAGCGAGCCTGCACCGACAGATCGCTCGTGCGGTCGGTGCAGGGGAGCGGCAGGAGTTTGAGCGCCGGGCTGCGGAGTTCCCTCCCCTGCAGGGAATACCCGCCCGGAGTCCGCTCAAAACAGGGGAACCTCCTGTCGGTCGTGGCGTCCCGCCAATTGCGAGTGCCACGACCATCGCTGGCCAGAAGCGAATCGCCGAGAGGGAGGCGATGCAGGCTTCCAGTGCACCAGCCCATGGTGCGGAAGCCAAAGCGACTGGTGGCAAGAGTCAGCCGACTCTTGCACCGAAGGAGAAGTCTCTCCTTCGGGATGGTCGAGGAAGATTTGTCTCCGGACAATCGTCCTCGACTGTCACATCGGCTAAGGGTACTTCTTCAAAGAAGAGTACGGCTCCGGCCGGAAAACCTTCGAAGAAGGAGTCCGAGAGGGCGAAGGGGGCTAACTACCCGCCTAAGCCTGATCGGCCCAGTAAGTCGTCGGGGTCAGTTAAGTCTGACCCGACGCATGGTCAACCTTTCTCTCACGGGAAGAAAAAGAAAAATAAGAAGGACCGTAAAAAGTCCAAACGTGAGAGGAAGGGAAGTCCGACACCCTCCAGTAGTAGGCGCCAGGGAGCCGAAACTGGAGGCGTCGTGGCGGAAAAGGAGGAGTCCCGGCGTGCTCAGGCAAGCACGCCGGCCGGGAGTCAACCGGTCCATACCCGTCCCGTAGAGGCGGCACGGATGGATGGTAGGTCGATGCGCGACGTTTTGGTCGGCACGCCTCCATCCTCCCCGAAGGTGGATGCGGTCTCGAGCCTGCGGGTTCGAGCGGTGGGAACCCTGCACCGGGTGACTTTTCCCTCACCTAAGGGCGAAGGAACCTCGGGTGCAGGAGTTAGTGTTCCCGCTAAACGTGACCCCGTGACCCCCAGTGGGGGTACAACCTTCTCTCCGGTCCATGGCGGCGGGGTATTCGATACCCTAGGACCTGAAACGTCAACCTCCCCTAGGCCTGAGGCTGAGGGACGGCGTATTGGCGCATTGCCCCCGTATTCAGATGCAGAGGTGTATCTGAATAACCGGCTTGGTCTTTGGCAGGACCAACCGGGAATGGAGGGTTGCCAATACCACGGCTACTACCGTCTGGATGAGCCACTTCCAGAGCCGTGGGTAGCAAGGCTACCGCCGTACAACATGCGCCATGTTGTGGCGTTTGGTTTTGGAGGTTTTCCGGTTGTCATGGTCGTGAATCCGGTCCAGCAAACGTTTGCTATTTTGGATGTGGTGGGACTAGATGCCGGGATAGTTTGTCTAGCCCGGCGTGCAGCCCCATTCATCCAACGTTTGCTGGGATGCGACCTAGGAGGTATGGCTGGACAGTTTATTACTGAGCCTCTACCAGGGTGCGAGACCGAGCCCGCGGTTGCCCTGGTAGACCTCCTAACAAGTCGGACGCTTCACACGCGTCCGCAACTCCAGGATATTCCTTTCGCAGAATTCCGAGCCCTGGAGGAAAGCCGTCTTAGGGGGACGGTCTTCGATACTGGATTTGGGTGGCGTAACACCCAGATGTGCTTGTGGTGGGCACGTCGGTGGGCTGCGGAGTGGATGGGCTCCACTTTCGCGACACCGCCAGAGAAGCCGTCCGGTACCTAAGAAGGTCAGGTTCGGGGAGCAATCCTGGCTGGCTTAACTGACCTGTTCCCGAGACGGAACAGGGAAGTTGAGAGGATTGTGGCAACCTGGTCTGCTCCAATTTTAATTTTGGTGGAGCAGACGAATTTCTCTATGGTGGTCTGCCTGACAGCTACAGTAGGCTGTTGGGACGGACGCCATTTTGGTGCCAGCAGACCTCTCACCATGAAGTTTATGGGTGAGAGGTCAGAAGTGACCTCTGTCCCCTCCAGGTGGAGTTGCCTGGAGGTTTCCTGTGGCCTAGTCAGCCACAGGATCTGGGCAGTTGGTTGTAGGCTTCAACTTGGACTAGACCTGTGGGTGGAGGTCTGATTGACCTCCACTGGAAAGTGCATCTGGATTCATCTTTTGTGCCTTTGGCCTGTTGGCCTTTGCTTTTGCTGTAGATATTTATGGGGGCTTGGCTGGTAGAACTTTACCAGCCAAGTTGTGTAAATAATATCACTGCCTCGTCATCTAAATCGTCGTAAGTGTTAATAAATCACTTTTATTCATCTTACCTCGGTGTCGTGTCTATTTCTTTGGGGAAGTACCGCGGAGGGTGGGTTTCTGGTTTTAGGGAAACACCACCGTCTTTCCGACTTGTTTCGGCCGGTCTTCGTGTCGGCTCGCGGTAGAACCGGAGTTCTACCGCGATATTCTCGGCGTGGCAGCGTGGTTTTTCGTCGTGTCCGTCGTGGGTGGCTCCTGGAGCCGACACAACCCGGGGAGCACCGTGTGGGAGACGGCTACGGGTACGGTCCCGTCCCCGTGAGGAGCCGGTTGTGCGGTAAGTTGTTCGTGCTTTTTACGTTTTGCTTACTGGGGTATTGTGACGGTCCGGCGGGACGTTACAACGTTCAACCTTAAACGTTCAACCTTAAATGTTCAACCTTAAACGTTCAACGTTAAACGTTCAACCTTAAACATTCAAATTTAAACGTTCAACCTTAAACGTTCAACCTTAAACATTCTACCTTAAACGTTCAACCTTAAACGTTCAACCTTAAACGTTCAACCTTAAACGTTCAACCTTAAACGTTCAACCTTAAACGTTCAACCTTAAACGTTCAACCTTAAACGTTCAACCTTAAACGTTCAACCTTAAACGTTCAACCTTAAACGTTCAACCTTAAACGTTCAACCTTAAACGTTCAACCTTAAACGTTCAACCTTAAACGTTCAACCTTAAACGTTCAACCTTAAACGTTCAACCTTAAACGTTCAACCTTAAACGTTCAACCTTAAACGTTCAACCTTAAACGTTCAACCTTAAACGTTCAACCTTAAACGTTCAACCTTAAACGTTCAACCTTAAACGTTCAACCTTAAACGTGAACCCTTAAACGTTCAACCTTAAACGTTTAACCTTAAACGTGACACCTTAAACATGAAACCTTAAACGTGAAACCTTAAACGTGAAACCTTAAACGTTCAACCTTAAACATTCAACCTTAAACGTGAAACCTTAAACGTTCAAAATAAACCGTTGATCCTTAAACGTACAACCTTAAACGTTTAACTTTAAATGTTCAACCTTAAACGTTCAACCTTAAACGTGAACCCTTAAACGTTCAACCTTAAACGTTTAACCTTAAACGTGACACCTTAAACGTGAAACCTTAAACGTGAAACCTTAAACGTGAAACCTTAAACGTTCAACCTTAAACATTCAACCTTAAACGTGAAACCTTAAACGTTCAAAATAAACCGTTGATCCTTAAACGTACAACCTTAAACGTTTAACTTTAAATGTTCAACCTTAAACGTTCAATCTTAAACGTACAATCTTAAACGTTCAACCTTAAACGTTCAACCTTAAACGTGAAACCTTAAACGTGAAACCTTTTAAACGTGAAACCTTAAACGTAAAACCTTAAACGTAAAACCTTAAACGTGAAACCTTAAACGTGAAATCTTAAACGTGACACCTTAAACGTTCAACCTTAAACGTTCAACCTTATACATTCAACTTTAAAAGTTCAACCTTAAACGTGAAACCTTAAACGTGAAAAATTAAACGTTCAACCTTAAACGTTCAACCTTAAACATTCAACCTTAAACGTGAAACCTTAAACGTTCAAAATAAACCGTTGATCCTTAAACGTACAACCTTAAACATTTAACTTTAAATGTTCAACCTTAAACGTTCAATCTTAAACGTACAATCTTAAACGTTCAACCTTAAACGTTCAACCTTAAACGTTCAACCTTAAACATTCAACCTTAAACGTTCAACCTTAACGTTCAACCTTAAACGTTCAACCTTAAACGTTCAACCTTAAACGTTCAACCTTAAACGTACAACCTTAAATGTTCATTCTTAAACGTGAAACTTTAAATGTGAAACCTTAAACGTCAAACCTTAAACATAAAACCTTAAACGTGAAACCTTAAACGTTTAACCTTAAACGTTCAACGTTAAACGTTCAACCTTAAACGTTCAACCTTAAACGTTCAACCTTAAACGTTCAACCTTAAACGTTCAACGTTCAACGTTCAACCTTAAACGTTCAAATTTAAACGTTCAACCTTAAACGTTCAACCTTAAACAATCTACCTTAAACGTTCAACCTTAAACGTTCAACCTTAAACGTTCAACCTTAAACGTTCAACCTTAAACGTTCAACCTTAAACGTTCAACCTTAAACGTTCAACCTTAAACGTTCAACCTTAAACGTTCAACCTTAAACGTTCAACCTTAAACGTTCAACCTTAAACGTTCAACCTTAAACGTTCAACCTTAAACGTGCAACCTTAAATGTTCAACCTTAAACGTTCAACCTTAAACATTCAACTTTAAACGTTCAAAATTAAACGTTCAACCTTAAACATTCAACCTTAAACGTTCAACCTTAACGTTCAACCTTAAACGTTCAACCTTAAACGTTCAACCTTAAACATTCAATCTTAAACATTCTACCTGAAACGTTCAACCTTAAACGTTCAACCTTAAACATTCAACCTTAAACGTACAACCTTAAGCGTTCAACCGTAAACGTTCAACCTTAAACGTTCAACCTTAAACATTCAACCTTAAACGTACAACCTTAAACGTTCAACCTTAAACGTTCAACCTTAAACGTTCAACCTTAAACGTTCAACCTTAAACGTTCAACCTTAAATGTTCAACCTTAAACGTTCAACCTTAAACGTTCAACCTTAAACGTTCAACCTTAAACGTGAAACCTTAAACGTGAAAAATTAAAAGTTTCAACCTTAAACCTTCAACCTTAAACGTTCAGCCTTAAACGTTCAACCTTAAACATTCAACCTTAAACGTTCAACCTTAACGTTCAACCTTAAACGTTCAACCTTAAACGTACAACCTTAAACGTTCAAACTTAAACGTTAAACCTTAAACGTGAAACCTTAAACGTGAAACCTTAAACGTGAAACCTTAAACGTGAAACCTTAAACATGAAACCTTAAACGTGAAACCTTAAACGTTTAACCTTAAACGTTCAATGTTAACGTTCAACCTTAAACGTTCAACCTTAAACGTTCAACCTTAAACGTTCAACCTTAAACGTTCAACCTTAAACGTTCAACCTTAAACGTACAACGTTAAATGTTCAACCTTAAACGTGAAACCTTAAACGTTCAACCTTAAACGTTCAACCTTAAACGTTCAACATTAAACGTTCAACCTTAAACGTTCAACCTTAAATATTCAACCTTAAACGTGAAACCTTAAACATTCAACCTTAAACGTGAAACCTTAAACGTTCAACCTTAAACGTGAAACCTTAAACGTAAAACCTTAAAAGTTCAACATTAAACGTTCTACCTTAAACGTGAAACCTTAAACATTCAACCTTAAACGTACAACCTTAAACGTTCAACCTTAAACGTGAAACCTTAAACGTGAAACCTTAAACGTGAACCCTTAAACGTTCAACCTTAAACGTTCAAGCTTAAACGTTCAACCTTAAACGTTCAACCTTAAACGTTCAACCTTAAATGTTCAACCTTAAACGTTCAACCTTAAACGTTCAACCTTAAATGTTCAACCTTAAACGTTCAACCTTAAATGTGCAACCTTAAACATTCAACCTTAAACATGAAACCTTAAACGTGAAACCTTAAACGTTCAACCTTAAACATTCAACCTTAAACGTGAAACCTTAAACATTCAACCTTAAACATGAAACCTTAAATGTTCAACCTTAAACGTGAAACCTTAAATGTGAAACCTTAAACGTGAAACCTTAAACGTGAAACCTTAAACGTGAAACCTTAAACGTGAAACCTTAAACGTGAAACCTTAAACGTGAAACCTTAAACGTGAACCCTTAAAAGTTCAACCTTAAACGTTCAACCTTAAACGTGACACCTTAAACGTTCAACCTTAAACGTTCAACCTTAAACGTTCAACCTTAAACGTTCAACCTTAAATGTTCAACCTTAAACGTTCAACCTTAAACATTCAACCTTAAACGTTCAACCTTAAATGTGCAACCTTAAACATTCAACCTTAAACATGAAACCTTAAACGTGAAACCTTAAACGTTCAACCTTAAACATTCAACCTTAAACGTGAAACCTTAAACATTCAACCTTAAACGTGAAACCTTAAACGTTCAACCTTAAACGTGAAACCTTAAACGTGAAACCTTAAAAGTTCAACATTAAACATTCTACCTTAAACGTGAAACCTTAAACATTCAACCTTAAACGTACAACCTTAAACGTTCAACCTTAAACGTGAAACCTTAAACGTGAAACCTTAAACGTGAACCCTTAAACGTTCAACCTTAAACGTTCAACCTTAAACGTTCAACCTTAAACGTTCAACCTTAAACGTTCAACCTTAAATGTTCAACCTTAAACGTTCAACCTTAAACGTTCAACCTTAAACGTTCAACCTTAAACGTTCAACCTTAAATGTGCAACCTTAAACATTCAACCTTAAACATGAAACCTTAAACGTGAAACCTTAAACGTTCAACCTTAAACATTCAACCTTAAACGTGAAACCTTAAACATTCAACCTTAAACGTGAAACCTTAAACGTTCAACCTTAAACGTGAAACCTTAAACGTGAAACCTTAAAAGTTCAACATTAAACGTTCTACCTTAAACGTGAAACCTTAAATGTGAAACCTTAAACGTGAAACCTTAAACGTGAAACCTTAAACGTGAAACCTTAAACGTGAAACCTTAAACGTGAAACCTTAAACGTGAAACCTTAAACGTGAAACCTTAAATGTTCAACCTTAAACGTTCAACCTTAAACGTTCAACCTTAAACGTTCAACCTTAAATGTGCAACCTTAAACATTCAACCTTAAACATGAAACCTTAAACGTAAAATCTTAAACGTTCAACCTTAAACATTCAACCTTAAACGTGAAACCTTAAACGTTCAACCTTAAACGTTCAACCTTGAACGTGAAACCTTAAACGTGAAACCTTAAACGTGAAACCTTAAACGTGACACCTTAAACGTTCAACCTTAAACGTTCAACCTTAAACGTTCAACCTTATACATTCAACCTTAAAAGTTCAACCTTAAACGTGAAACCTTAAACGTGTAAAATTAAACGTTCAACCTTAAACGTTCAACCTTAAACGTTCAACCTTAAATGTTCAACCTTAAACGTTCAACCTTAAACATTCAACCTTAAACGTTCAACCTTAAACGTTCAACCTTAAATGTTCAACCTTAAACGTTCAACCTTAAACATTCAACCTTAAACATTCAACCTTAAACGTTCAACCTTAAACGTTCAACCTTAAACGTTCAACCTTAAACGTTCAACCTTAAACGTTCAACCTTAAACGTTCAACCTTAAATGTTCAACCTTAAACGTTCAACCTTAAACGTTCAACCTTAAACGTTCAACCTTAAACGTGAAACCTTAAACGTTTAACCTTAAACTTGAAACCTTAAACGTGAAACCTTAAACGTGAAACCTTAAACGTGAAACCTTAAACGTGAAACCTTAAACGTTCAACCTTAAACGTTTAACCTTAGACGTTCAACCATAAACGTTCAACCTTAAACATTCAACCTTAAACGTACAACCTTAAACGTGAAACCTTAAACGTGAAACCTTAAACGTGAAACCTTAAACGTGAACCCTTAAACGTTCAACCTTAAACGTTCAACCTTAAACGTTCAACCTTAAACGTTCAACCTTAAACGTTCAACCTTAAATGTTCAACCTTAAACGTTCAACCTTAAACGTTCAACCTTAAACGTTCAACCTTAAACGTTCAACCTTAAATGTGCAACCTTAAACATTCAACCTTAAACATGAAACCTTAAACGTGAAACCTTAAACGTTCAACCTTAAATATTCAACCTTAAACGTGAAACCTTAAACATTCAACCTTAAACGTGAAACCTTAAACGTTCAACCTTAAACGTGAAACCTTAAACGTGAAACCTTAAACGTGAAACCTTAAACGTGAAACCTTAAACGTTCAACCTTAAACGTTTAACCTTAGACGTTCAACCATAAACGTTCAACCTTAAACATTCAACCTTAAACGTACAACCTTAAACGTGAAACCTTAAACGTGAAACCTTAAACGTGAAACCTTAAACGTGAACCCTTAAACGTTCAACCTTAAACGTTCAACCTTAAACGTTCAACCTTAAACGTTCAACCTTAAACGTTCAACCTTAAATGTTCAACCTTAAACGTTCAACCTTAAACGTTCAACCTTAAACGTTCAACCTTAAACGTTCAACCTTAAATGTGCAACCTTAAACATTCAACCTTAAACATGAAACCTTAAACGTGAAACCTTAAACGTTCAACCTTAAATATTCAACCTTAAACGTGAAACCTTAAACATTCAACCTTAAACGTACAACCTTAAACGTTCAACCTTAAACGTGAAACCTTAAACGTGAAACCTTAAACGTGAAACCTTAAACGTGAACCCTTAAACGTTCAACCTTAAATGTTCAAGCTTAAACGTTCAACCTTAAACGTTCAACCTTAAACGTTCAACCTTAAATGTTCAACCTTAAACGTTCAACCTTAAACGTTCAACCTTAAACGTTCAACCTTAAACGTTCAACCTTAAATGTGCAACCTTAAACATTCAACCTTAAACATGAAACCTTAAACGTGAAACCTTAAACGTTCAACCTTAAACATTCAACCTTAAACGTGAAACCTTAAACATTCAACCTTAAACGTGAAACCTTAAATGTTCAACCTTAAACGTGAAACCTTAAACGTGAAACCTTAAAAGTTCAACATTAAACGTTCTACCTTAAACGTGAAACCTTAAATGTGAAACCTTAAACGTGAAACCTTAAACGTGAAACCTTAAACGTGAAACCTTAAACGTGAAACCTTAAACGTGAACCCTTAAAAGTTCAACCTTAAACGTTCAACCTTAAACGTGACACCTTAAACGTTCAACCTTAAATGTTCAACCTTAAACGTTCAACCTTAAACGTTCAACCTTAAACGTTCAACCTTAAATGTGCAACCTTAAACATTCAACCTTAAACATGAAACCTTAAACGTGAAACCTTAAACGTTCAACCTTAAACATTCAACCTTAAACGTGAAACCTTAAACATTCAACCTTAAACGTGAAACCTTAAACGTGAAACCTTAAACGTGAAACCTTAAAAGTTCAACATTAAACATTCTACCTTAAACGTGAAACCTTAAACATTCAACCTTAAACGTACAACCTTAAACGTTCAACCTTAAACGTGAAACCTTAAACGTAAAACCTTAAACGTGAACCCTTAAACGTTCAACCTTAAACGTTCAACCTTAAACGTTCAACCTTAAACGTTCAACCTTAAACGTTCAACCTTAAACGTTCAACCTTAAACGTTCAACCTTAAACGTTCAACCTTAAACGTGAAACCTTAAACGTGAAACCTTAAACGTTTAACCTTAAACTTGAAACCTTAAACGTGAAACCTTAAACGTGAAACCTTAAACGTGAAACCTTAAACGTGAAACCTTAAACGTGAAACCTTAAACGTTCAACCTTAAACGTTTAACCTTAGACGTTCAACCATAAACGTTCAACCTTAAACATTCAACCTTAAACGTACAACCTTAAACGTGAAACCTTAAACGTGAAACCTTAAACGTGAAACCTTAAACGTGAACCCTTAAACGTTCAACCTTAAACGTTCAACCTTAAACGTTCAACCTTAAACGTTCAACCTTAAACGTTCAACCTTAAATGTTCAACCTTAAACGTTCAACCTTAAACGTTCAACCTTAAACGTTCAACCTTAAACGTTCAACCTTAAATGTGCAACCTTAAACATTCAACCTTAAACATGAAACCTTAAACGTGAAACCTTAAACGTTCAACCTTAAATATTCAACCTTAAACGTGAAACCTTAAACATTCAACCTTAAACGTGAAACCTTAAACGTTCAACCTTAAACGTGAAACCTTAAACGTAAAACCTTAAAAGTTCAACATTAAACGTTCTACCTTAAACGTGAAACCTTAAACATTCAACCTTAAACGTACAACCTTAAACGTTCAACCTTAAACGTGAAACCTTAAACGTGAAACCTTAAACGTGAACCCTTAAACGTTCAACCTTAAATGTTCAAGCTTAAACGTTCAACCTTAAACGTTCAACCTTAAACGTTCAACCTTAAATGTTCAACCTTAAACGTTCAACCTTAAACGTTCAACCTTAAACGTTCAACCTTAAACGTTCAACCTTAAATGTGCAACCTTAAACATTCAACCTTAAACATGAAACCTTAAACGTGAAACCTTAAACGTTCAACCTTAATCATTCAACCTTAAACGTGAAACCTTAAACATTCAACCTTAAACGTGAAACCTTAAATGTTCAACCTTAAACGTGAAACCTTAAACGTGAAACCTTAAAAGTTCAACATTAAACGTTCTACCTTAAACGTGAAACCTTAAATGTGAAACCTTAAACGTGAAACCTTAAACGTGAAACCTTAAACGTGAAACCTTAAACGTGAAACCTTAAACGTGAACCCTTAAAAGTTCAACCTTAAACGTTCAACCTTAAACGTTCAACCTTAAACGTTCAACCTTAAATGTTCAACCTTAAACGTTCAACCTTAAACGTTCAACCTTAAACGTTCAACCTTAAATGTGCAACCTTAAACATTCAACCTTAAACATGAAACCTTAAACGTGAAACCTTAAACGTGAAACCTTAAACGTTCAACCTTAAACATTCAACCTTAAACGTGAAACCTTAAACATTCAACCTTAAACGTTCAACCTTAAACGTTCAACCTTAAACGTGAAACCTTAAACGTGAAACCTTAAAAGTTCAACATTAAACATTCTACCTTAAACGTGAAACCTTAAACATTCAACCTTAAACGTACAACCTTAAACGTTCAACCTTAAACGTGAAACCTTAAACGTGAAACCTTAAACGTGAACCCTTAAACGTTCAACCTTAAACGTTCAACCTTAAACGTTCAACCTTAAACGTTCAACCTTAAACATTCAGCCTTAAACATGAAACCTTAAACGTGAAACCTTAAACGTTCAACCTTAAATATTCAACCTTAAACGTGAAACCTTAAACATTCAACCTTAAACGTGAAACCTTAAACGTTCAACCTTAAACGTGAAACCTTAAACGTAAAACCTTAAAAGTTCAACATTAAACGTTCTACCTTAAACGTGAAACCTTAAACATTCAACCTTAAACGTACAACCTTAAACGTTCAACCTTAAACGTGAAACCTTAAACGTGAAACCTTAAACGTGAACCCTTAAACGTTCAACCTTAAATGTTCAAGCTTAAACGTTCAACCTTAAACGTTCAACCTTAAACGTTCAACCTTAAATGTTCAACCTTAAACGTTCAACCTTAAACGTTCAACCTTAAACGTTCAACCTTAAACGTTCAACCTTAAATGTGCAACCTTAAACATTCAACCTTAAACATGAAACCTTAAACGTGAAACCTTAAACGTTCAACCTTAAACATTCAACCTTAAACGTGAAACCTTAAACATTCAACCTTAAACGTGAAACCTTAAATGTTCAACCTTAAACGTGAAACCTTAAACGTGAAACCTTAAAAGTTCAACATTAAACGTTCTACCTTAAACGTGAAACCTTAAATGTGAAACCTTAAACGTTCAACCTTAAACGTGAAACCTTAAACGTTCAACCTTAAACGTGAAACCTTAAACGTGAACCCTTAAAAAGTTCAAACCTTAAACGTTCAACCTTAAAACGTGACACCTTAAACGTTCAACCTTAAACGTTCAACCTTAAACGTTCAACCTTAAACGTTCAACCTTAAACGTTCAACCTTAAATGTTCAACCTTAAACGTTCAACCTTAAACGTTCAACCTTAAACGTTCAACCTTAAATGTGCAACCTTAAACAGTTCAACCTTAAACATGAAACCTTAAACGTGAAACCTTAAACGTTCAACCTTAAAACATTCAACCTTAAACGTGAAACCTTAAACATTCAACCTTAAACGTGAAACCTTAAACGTTCAACCTTAAACGTGAAACCTTAAAACGTGAAACCTTAAAAGTTCAACATTAAACATTCTACCTTAAACGTGAAACCTTAAAACATTCAACCTTAAACGTACAACCTTAAACGTTTCAACCTTAAACGTGAAACCTTAAACGTGAAACCTTAAACGTGAACCCTTAAACGTTCAACCTTAAACGTTCAACCTTAAACGTTCAACCTTAAACGTTCAACCTTAAACGTTCAACCTTAAATGTTCAACCTTAAACGTTCAACCTTAAACGTTCAACCTTAAACGTTCAACCTTAAACGTTCAACCTTAAATGTGCAACCTTAAACATTGAACCTTAAACATGAAACCTTAAACGTGAAACCTTAAACGTTCAACCTTAAACGTTCAACCTTAAACGTTCAACCTTAAATGTGCAACCTTAAACATTCAACCTTAAACATGAAACCTTAAACGTGAAACCTTAAACGTTCAACCTTAAAATATTCAACCTTAAACGTGAAACCTTAAACATTCAACCTTAAACGTGAAACCCTTAAACGTTCAAACCTTAAACGTGAAAAACTTAAACGTAAAACCTTAAAAGTTCAACATTAAACGTTCTACCTTAAACGTGAAACCTTAAACATTCAACCTTAAACGTACAACCTTAAACGTTCAACCTTAAACGTGAAAACCTTAAACGTGAAACCTTAAACGTGAACCCTTAAACGTTCAACCTTAAACGTTCAAGCTTAAACGTTCAAACCTTAAACGTTCAACCTTAAACGTTCAACCTTAAATGTTCAACCTTAAAACGTTCAATCTTAAACGTTCAACCTTAAACGTTCAACCTTAAACGTTCAACCTTAAATGTGCAACCTTAAACATTCAACCTTAAACATGAAACCTTAAACGTGAAACCTTAAACGTTCAACCTTAAACATTCAACCTTAAACGTGGAACCTTAAACATTCAACCTTAAACGTGAAACCTTAAATGTTCAACCTTAAAACGTGAAACCTTAAACGTGAAAACCTTAAAAGTTCAACATTAAACGTTCTACCTTAAACGTGAAACCTTAAACATTCAACCTTAAACGTACAACCTTAAACGTTCAACCTTAAACGTGAAACCTTAAACGTGAAACCTTAAACGTGAACCCTTAAAACGTTCAACCTTAAACGTTCAACCTTAAACGTTCAACCTTAAACGTTCAACCTTAAACGTTCAACCTTAAATGTTCAACCTTAAACGTTCAACCTTAAACGTTCAACCTTAAACATTCAACCTTAAACGTTCAACCTTAAATGTGCAACCTTAAACATTTGAACCTTAAACATGAAACCTTAAACGTGAAACCTTAAACGTTCAACCTTAAACGTTCAACCTTAAATGTGCAACCTTAAACATTCAACCTTAAACATGAAACCTTAAACGTGAAACCTTAAACGTTCAACCTTAAATATTCAACCTTAAACGTGAAACCTTAAACATTCAACCTTAAACGTGAAACCTTAAACGTTCAACCTTAAACGTGGAAAACTTAAACGTAAAACCTTAAAAGTTCAACATTAAACGTTCTACCTTAAACGTGAAACCTTAAACATTCAACCTTAAACGTACAACCTTAAACGTTCAACCTTAAACGTGAAACCTTAAACGTGAAACCTTAAACGTGAACCCTTAAACGTTCAACCTTAAACGTTCAAGCTTAAACGTTCAACCTTAAACGTTCAACCTTAAACGTTCAACCTTAAATGTTCAAACCTTAAACGTTCAATCTTAAACGTTCAACCTTAAACGTTCAACCTTAAACGTTCAACCTTAAATGTGCAACCTTAAACATTCAACCTTAAACATGAAACCTTAAACGTGAAACCTTAAACGTTCAACCTTAAACATTCAACCTTAAACGTGGAACCTTAAACATTCAACCTTAAACGTGAAACCTTAAATGTTCAACCTTAAACGTGAAACCTTAAACGTGAAACCTTAAAAGTTCAACATTAAACGTTCTACCTTAAACGTGAAACCTTAAATGTGAAACCTTAAACGTGAAACCTTAAACATGAAACCTTTAAACGTGAAACCTTAAACGTGAAACCTTAAACGTGAACCCTTAAAAGTTCAACCTTAAACGTTCAACCTTAAACGTGACACCTTAAACGTTCAACCTTAAACGTTCAACCTTAAACGTTCAACCTTAAACGTTCAACCTTAAACGTTCAACCTTAAACGTTCAACCTTAAATGTTCAAAATTAAACGTTCAACCTTAAAACGTTCAACCTTAAACGTTCAACCTTAAATGTGCAAACCTTAAACATGAAACCTTAAACATGAAAACCTTAAACGTGAAACCTTAAACGTTCAACCTTAAACATTCAACCTTAAACGTGAATACCTTAAACATTCAACCTTAAACGTGAAACCTTAAACGTTCAACCTTAAACGTGAAACCTTAAACGTGAAACCTTAAAAGTTCAACATTAAACATTCTACCTTAAACGTGAAACCTTAAACATTCAACCTTAAACGTACAAACCTTAAACGTTCAACCCTTAAACGTGAAACCTTAAACGTGAAACCTTAAAC